>VWZT01013953.1:1147217-1303292 GCA_013397055.1 Pachycephala philippinensis | reverse complement strand
GAACTGTCTCCCGTGGGAGGGACCCCACGGCCTCATAGGAGAGGGACTCTTCTCCCGGAGCGGCGGAAGGAAATCCCGGTGATGAACTGACCAAACCCCCCTGCCCTGTCTCCCTGTGCTGTCGGTGGGAAGGAGGGAGGGGCTGGGGGAAAAAAGGTGTTTTTAAGGGCTAATTTTACTTCTCATTATTGTCCTCACTCTCTTAGTAATAAATTCACTTTGTGCCTCTAAGTTGAGCCTGTTTTGTCCTTGGAGTGTTTTCTCCCGGTCCTTATCTCAACTCATGAATCCTTTGTTAATTTTTTTCTCTCCTCTGCCCAGCTGTGGCAGAGGAGGGTGAACAAGCAGCTTTCATGGGTGCCTGGCGTTGGGCCAGCGTCAAACCAAGACATACCTCTACACCCATTCCAATCATGTGTGCTCTTTTCTTAAGACACCTGGAGGTAAAATTTAGTTAAATAAATCCAGATTACAAAGGTTCACATTCAATTAGTAAAGAGCAGATGACTATGTGATGAACAAAACTGCAAAACATCCCTCCTTTGATTTTTTAGGCACCAAAACAGTGATTCCGTATTTCACCCATGATATATCTGTCGTTATTCAGACACATTTTTCTACTAATGTCTTTCTTGCTAAATACAGTTATATGTGACAGAATACAAGAATGCTATGGAACATGTCATATAAAGTCACACAGC
Source organism: Pachycephala philippinensis (assembly GCA_013397055.1). NCBI lineage: Eukaryota > Metazoa > Chordata > Aves > Passeriformes > Pachycephala > Pachycephala philippinensis. The sequence continues at coordinate 1,302,591 of VWZT01013953.1, read as the reverse complement.
GAGGAATGTAGCCTTTGTCTAATTTAAGTTTTTATGATCTTAGAAGTGATAGCACTTTAAAAGCCCTTTTTAAGAAGAGGACAGTGTGGTACAGGAATGATGCCATGTTTTGTCTACAAGTCCATAGGTAAAGCACACTTTTATGCCAGTGGGTTAATGGACACCATTTCTGGTCAAGGAATAAACCCTCACATCTTACTTGAAGTGAGCTTAGCAAGCTCATTTTTTTTCTGGTTTCGACTGAAATTTTTTGGTTTGGTTGTTGTTTTCTGAAGACAATCAATAGCTAAAAATTAATTATATTCATTTGATATTCAATCCTTTTCTGTGTATTAAATATAGTGATGGTTTTCATTCAGTAATGGAATTGGCATGATAATTACCTTTAATGTATAAATGACGTTATAGTCCTAACTCAGGCAATAATTGCTCCTGCTTCTTCTTTAAGTGCCAACCATGACCCCCCCTCTACTGAATGTTGTGAAAGTAATTGTTTGCCTCAGGTCCTTAGATCAGATCAAGGCACTGATACCTTTTCTATAATTTTTTCTCGTTCAAAAGTGCAATTAGAAAACATTGTATGCAACAAATCTCAGAGCAGAGTATGTACAGGACAGGAGCTAAGTTTATCCACAGTGTAGCTGTTTCGTGCCCTATGACACTGTTAGAATGGGATGCAGAATGTGATTTCACCCCTCTTTTCTCTAACTGAAACCGTTGCTAATGATTAAAAAATTTCCTCATGTCCTTTTGTGTGGGAAGGTGGAGACCATGACCCAGTCTTCCATGGTCCCAGAATTCACCTCTCAGGGATGGAAAATAAATTTTACCTGTTAGCTTGCACCTTTTGTAGTGGTTTTTATGGGTGCAAAGCAAGTCTTGCTTGTTACCCTGTAATGTTTTTTTTTTCAGGTGTTTTGCCTTGTGACATTGCAATAACCAACACAGCAGAGAATCAAACACAAACTGTTACACTTCGGCTTTCACCCCACAAAACTTAGGTACACATCTACCAAAATCCTATTTAAATATTTGCATAATGCATCATTCTTTTGAGGGGCTTTTTTTTCTATAGATCTCCAGGAATGTTAATCACTAGTTTTAAGCTGCAGGAGGTGAAAATAACTTGAGAGTTATTTTTGCTAAGGTAGGAGAAAATAAAGACTATCAAAAGATGACTGCTAATGGACTTTTGTACATGGTGTGATTCAGGTAAAAAAAAAAAAAGAAACAGAAATAGAAAATAGCAGGGATTGAAATAAAAGAAATGGAACGGAGTGTCAGCAATTCAATGTGCATATGAGTTCCAAACACAACAAAAAATGCTTTGCTTCAGGCAATTTCTTCAAATAGAAATAAACAACCTTCCATCATTTTTATTTGTAGAGGTTCTTTGAGTTACTAAGTAACCTCTACACTAAAACATTTCTCCTTGAAAAGGAAACTAGGGGGGGGAAGTGGGAGCTGTGTCTTGCAGCTCCTGAAACAGATACTAATCTACGATGTCAGGTTTGAAAGCAGGAAAGATTATTCTTTAAATAACCTGCTTTTGCAGATTCCCCTCTGTCTTTTCTTCCATCATGGGTTTCAGATGCTGAAGAGCTCTCTGAGAAAGTGTAATGCAATGGTTCTCAGCAGGTAGCTTCTTAAAAGCATCTTACCGACACAATTTTTTCCCCTACGTCCATGAATAATAGTCAACTCTCACGGTTCTGACTGCGACAGTCAGTCCAGCTGGTGAGCAGGACACAGTGTCACACAATTCTTGGCTGCTGAGTGCGAGGTGACTGCAGCCAAGAATGGGTAAAATTTTGATTTATATTACTCTACTTCTACCAATATTCTGATCATTTCAGGAACCCCATTATTTTTCTTTTTCATATGTAACCTTTATACACTCTTAAGCTCTTAAGCTAAGCTGATAGGCTGTAAATGAAGAAAATCCAGGGTGAGAAGGGAAATTATTCTTTTACTTTGGGTTGTAGCTTGTATTTAATTAATTTCAAGTTTTATATTTTGCTATTTTTAATTTTCCATTTTATTGCATTTCAGTCATGAACACCAATTAAAATGTTGAACTCCCATCACCACTGCTGAGTGATAGTGTCTTTGCTACCATTTTGATTAAAAGCTGCCAAAGAGAAAGAGTAGTTATCAGCACCACTTCCATCCTGCTGCCCATGTGATAAACAAAATATTATTTTTGAGGAATAAGGCTAAATAATCATTAAAATGTAATAGCACTAACTCAGATGCAAAAATAAATATTATACTTTCACCAGGAATAAAGAAAAAAATCCCAATATAACGTGAGTGACTCTTAAAGGACAGTTTTAATTTAATATCTATGGTGGTAATTTCAATTCCTTAAAGACCGTCTTGTAAATTTGAGAGCTGTAAGAGCTGAATCTTTCCCTCCCACTTCATTCATCTATCCTTTCACATCATCAGCCTGAGCAAAACACTTCCTTGCTTGCCTGCTCTAATCAATCCTGAGAGCCTGTGAACTCCCATTAGCTTACTTAACTACTTCATAGGGGGTACTGTAAGAATTAATTAAACAGTTCCTGTTTGGACACTACTTTGAATATGTATGGTGCTGTGGAAATGCTAGGCTATTATTTAAGCAAATTCATTATTTAAGCAACAAATGTTGAATAAATCATTTCAATTTTTGCCAACCTCCAGCTCAGCTGCAGATCAACTCTTTCCAGTCTTCAGGAGTCAGCTACTGGGTATGTGGATGTAAATCCATGCATGGGGCATGTGGTTGATCTCAGTATAATTAGGTCAGAATCCATCAACTGAGTATCTGAGCCTGAAGAAGAGTGTCTGGTTTAGATTCTCTTTTATTCCTGCTGCAGGTAGCAAGTATCAAAGGAAATAACTTTATCTTCTTTCTTGGTCCCCATTTTTTTTTCCAGAAGGCCTAAAGGATGGGAAAATTCTCTGTGTGGAAGCAGAAATCAGAAAACTATGCAGCGAGAATAAGCACTCCACATTCTGAAGAAGAGGCTATGGGGCCCCAGAAACATGTACAAGTATCAGTACACAAAGAAGGTGACAAATCTGTTGTTTCTCCCTAAAGTTGTACCTTATCCTCAGCCCACTCACGAGGATGCCAGAGTGCCCTGTGTTCTCACACTAAACAATTTGATCTGCAGATCTTATTTCCCCCATTCCTGGGAACAGTGCAGTGGGAAAGTGATGTATTCATTCTCTAAGACTATCCAAAGTAAAAGTTACAGAAACACTTCAGTGTCCAGGTTACTCATGACTATCAGCTTTCACTGTTCATCTAGCTGCCTTCTCTAGGAGATTCAGCAATCACGCTATTGAAATGAAGCTACTGCCAGAATAGCCCAGCTGAACCATGGAGAAAGACATTGAGGGTCATATGACAACCTCCTGCTTCCTAAGGCCATGTATTTGCAGCTGGAGGGCAGGTCTGAGGCACAACATTACCAAAAGATTCAAGAATTACTGAAGAGGAGGAAGTGTGATTGTGCAAATTTATAGTAAAATGGTCAAGGCACTCAAATGAAAAAAACCATAAAAAACTGGAGACATCTGGGAACATTAGGGTATATTATAGAGCAGTATGACAGTGTTAAATTAATTCAAGCACATAAAGGAATGGATGGCAGAATAAGGTGAGCTGAGTTGCTTTCCTATGCGAGCAGGAGAGAAGCAAGACAGACGGTGCCATGTAGTCATGGTGCCTCCACTATTTGGACTAAGGACCCGTAGGATCACAGCGCAGTTTCTCACCAGCTCCCATGGTCCTTTTATCCTTGAAAAATTCACCATTGGGGGATGAAGAGAAGGGTGAACACCTCATTCATGTCTTGGGTCAGGTCCAAGTCATGATCTTGGACATGAAGAGGGAAGAATGTAGTACAAGCATGCCTCAGAGACCAAGGAGGACATCTGAGAACAGTGGTTACAAGAAAACCACATAAAAAATAATAATTTTTAAGCTTTTTTAAAAAAACCTATAGTCTTCAAACTTAAGAGTTTTTTTAACGTTATGTATTTTTATTTTGACAGATCTCAAAAATTTTGATAGTTCTTCCCCTAACCCTTGCCCAGACTGAGACAAATCATGGAGAAATTAGCTTTAAAAACTTCCATTGTGAAAGCACCAGGTCCAGTCCCACAGGACCCAATGACAAATACACTTGGGGAAAGTCCTCAGAGGATAGTGCTGCCTGTCTGAGGCATGGAGCTCTGAACAAGTTAAGGGCAACTGAAGCATCTCTACCTACCCCACCTCAGATGAGACAGCAATGGGTGGTTCCCAGTGATCCCAGATTTCAAAACTTTTTTCCTTTTCTATTTTTTCTTTTCTTTTCTTTCTTTTCTTTTCTTTTCTTTTCTTTTCTTTTCTTTTCTTTTCTTTTCTTTTCTTTTCTTTTCTTTTCTTTTCTTTTCTTTTCTTTTCTTTTCTTTTCTTTTCTTTTCTTTTCTTTTCTTTTCTTTTCTTTTCTTTTCTTTTCTTTTCTTTTCTTTTCTTTTCTTTTCTTTTCTTTTCTTTTCTTTTCTTTTCTTTTCTTTTCTTTTCTTTTCTCTTCTTTTTTTTAGGTCTAAGAACAAAAAGAAAAACACAAAAAATCAAAAGGCACAGAACAGAATTCCTACTGATCTTGTCAAACTGGATTTCATATAAAATGGTCATGGCAAAGAAGTTCATCTGGTTAATATTTGTCCTTTTTCTCCGCTTTGAAAGAAAGTTTGTCTAAAACAATTTGTAAACTCTGTGAAGCAAGCTGTATGGGCACATGGCAGACAATCATGGTTATTCATGGATGACCAAATGCATCTCTCCATACTCTTGATTTATTATTTCTATTGAACAAAATCTTGTGTAAAACATCTTCTTGATAACAAGGTAACAGAATAAATTACTGAAGTTTCAACTAGAGAGCTACTGCTCTTAATTATTACGTACAAGGAAATGACACTACCTTGTTCAGATGCTTACAGAGGATGACCTAAGTTAAAGGGCTTATCTCCTATCTAGCCAAAAAGAGAGAAATGGGTTCTATGTTGAAGCTGATACAGAGCAGCCTGTTTAAAAGGGTACTCTGGATTTCTCTTGAGAAAAACTTCATTTTCTCTGCTGACTGTATAGGGAGAGTACAGAGACCGATCTCCCAGCTCAGCATATAAACTAGGCACTTAAAGCTAAGACGAGCACACACCTTACTGTATTCCCCTTTATAAAAGTACTAAAAGGGCACTTCCAATCTTGTTTTTATATATATGCATGACAACAGGGGAAAATATACATTTTGTACACATATACAGGTTCCCAGATGAACATGTGCTTTGCAAAACCCACAAAAAAAATTAATATTATCATCCATTTGAGCTTTTTTGATCACCACTTTATTTTTTACATAGCAGGCTCATAATTTCACAGCTGAATTTTAAATTTGCCTATCAATAATCAAGTAACATTATAGGGACTCTAAATGTATAAAAAGCTTACATAAACTGTATAAATCTGAACAGGCATTTCATATTTGAGGTCTCTTTTATTGAATAGCTGCTAGCAATTGTTATAAAAGTATAAGTTTCCAGGTCAGTAAAGTCACGTGTTTTATCAAACAGGGAGGGGAGCCCTCTGGGTATGCTGAGTAAGAACTCAATAGAATCTAGTCTTAAAACTTTATGCTTTAATTAAAATGTATACTGATGTGTAGTCATTTCCCTGAGCACAGCAATATGGTAATAAGCCTTTAAAAAATTCAGATCTCTGCAGTTTCATAGTACATTTTTCAATCTGATCAAACATTTTTTTTTCTCTCGCTAATCAGTACTTTTTGTGGTTTATGCATACAGTATTATATTTGATTCTATTCCCCTGTGGGTTGTTACATATCTTAAATATGTTGAGTAAAGTTTCCTTAGAAAAACCAAAAAAATAAGGATATGAAGTAAAACTTCTCTGCAAAGACTTGGATACCTAAAAAGACACTCATTCCATAAGAAAATTTTGTTGTTCTTGCTATCTTGCTCAGTGGGCTGGTTTTGGCTGGGAGAGTGTTAATTTTCTGCACAGTAGTTGATATGTGGGCTATGGTTTGGATTTGTGCTCGACAGTTCTGATAATTCAGAGATTATTTCATTACTGTTGAGCAGGACTCCCAGAGTCAAAGCCTTCTTCTCATTTCACCCTACCAGTGAGTGAACTGGGGATGCACAAGGAGCTCAGAGGGGACACAGCTGGGACATCTGACCCTGCCTGACCCCATATCTGTAACTTATTGTGTTGTTCTCTGCATATAAAGCTGGGTGGAGAAGGACGGAGGGAGCATGTTTGGAACATGATGGCATTTGTCTTCCCAAGTCACCATTATATCTAATGCAGCCCTGCTTTCCTGGGGATGGCTGAACACAGAATCACAAAATCATTTAGGTTGGAAAAGACGTCTAAGATCATTGAGTCCAATCTTTGACCAAACACCACCTTGTCAACTGGACTGTAGCAGTAAGTGCCACATGCAGTCGTTTCTTGAACGAGGGACAGTGACTCCTCCACCTGCCTGGACAGTCCATTCCAATGCCTAACAACCCTTTCCATGAAGAAATTCCTGCTAATGTCCGACCTGAACCTCCCCTGGTGCGGCTTGAGGCTATGTGCTTTTGTCTTGTCAACACCTCCTTGCCTATGGAACATAGTGAATGAATTCCTTGTTTTGCTTTGCTTTTGCTTTACCTATTAAACTGTTTTTCTTTCAGCCCATGAGTTTTCTCACTTCTGCCATTCTGATTCGCTCCCCATCCCAGCAAGGGGGAGGTGAGCGAGTGGCTTTGAGGAATTGATCTGCCGACTGGAGATAAACCACAACGCTTGGTAAGCTGACATACTCACAGCAAAACATAAGCTGATGGTTAGATTGTTCCCAGTTCCAGGTGATGCTGTTCTTCAGCAAAAGAAGCAATTAATCTCTGGATGAAACAAAAGAAATCAGAGGCAGCTGTGGTAGAAAGTGAAGTGGGCAGACGTAGGTCTGCCTAGGAGGCACCCACGAAGAAACTGAATTTATCCACTTTTAATATCAGTAAAACAACATTTTCACATTTCTTATAACCTGTAGGTGAACTTTTCTCTTTTTAAGTTTCCAGCTGCACTACTATAATGAAGTGGCATGGAATGAATATCTGTTGGGGACAAAAGGAAACTTGTAGGGTTCCTCAAGTTCAACAAGCAGTTTGTAACTGAAGATTACCATAATGATTCAAAAAGATGTGTAAATCACATGATGCAGGGAACTTGTATTTTGATGTCTTTTATTTTTGTGAATCTGAACTTAAACCTTCTTTTTTCACACAGAATTTTATATGTATGTATTGCATGTGGAGTTACAGTGTGGAACTCCGGTATACATGTGGTTATCCACCTTGCCTTCCCACTAGCTGATATGCTAGAAAGAACTTTCATGCAGCAGCCTGGAATGAGGAGTATTTCATCCCAGAACCACCTAAAAATCATGTTCATTGTCTTTACCACATGGAATTACTATAATAGAATAGATTTACTTCATATTGAGGTGAAACTGTAAATACAGTGTGTCCGATCAGCAATAAAATAACATCTAATCTTGAAATCCCTTAACCCCTTGAAGTTAATTTCAGTTACTTATATTTAATTTCAAGTTTGTTAATTGAAGCTGTACTTTTACTTTCCTTGTTTTTAAGTTGCTTGAAGAAGCCTACTCAATTTACTCTGTATAGAATAGCAGTTTTAAGAGACTGCCTGGTGAAGGGCAGAGGAGGGTGTCCTAGGTTGTCAGGATCCTAGGACACTATTATTTGCTTGGAAGTTAAGAAACTGCACGTGTCTTTGTGAAGAATCTTACTAGGTTTCCTTACTAAGAGACTTTTCCTTTTACAAAAGAGACCGTATAACATCATTGTGTGCTACTTGACTGCAGCTGAATGGGTGAATCAACCATGGGTTTGCACAGGGAATTCACAAGAAGCAACTGCAGGACTGTGAAAAAAGAAAATGACAATTACACATGAGCATTTAGACTAAATATGTTCTGGGAATTTGTATAAAAAAATACTTCTTTCATTTTTGTTGCTTCAGAGCAGCTTAAAACCAGATTTCAGATGGAATAGAGATAGTCTGGCATGAAACATTAGTTTATCCCTTTCATCTTGCCTGCAGTGTATGTGTAGAGTTTGAGCCTTTTATCCCTTCCTGGCTCAAGGAAGAGAACTTCACTGTACCTATTTTGTTCAATGTCCTTTGCTAGAACATGTAACAGTGTTTGAAACAAATTCCACTAATCACTCACATCTCATTTCTGTGCCATTTGTGTTTCACATCATACAAGTCTTTGGGTTCAACAGTGACTGCACAAACCATGTGCTCCTCCAGGAGGACTGCCTTTACATTTATGATACCAAAATCAAATTTATTTTACTTACATATTTAACATTTATTTACAAACTATTCTGTTTAGTAGAGCCTCAAACAAGTTGCAGACTATCCCCGAGAAGTTAATAATTTAACTGAAGAGGGGTCAGTGGCTTTGCAGACCAGCTCTACAATGACAGCTGTTATACAGAGATTGGTACAACAGAAACACTGATGCAGTTGTAGTAGAAGTGGCTTAAAGGTTCATCAGAGCAGGTCTTAACACTGGAAAAGACCAGACAAACATAGGAAAGTGGGGAAAAGAATGAAATTGGTGGTTATATCAAAGGGCTCTCAGCTCCTTCAGGCAAGCACAGCACCACCAGAGACTGGATTCAGCAAACCTAATTGGTGGAAAGTTCTGTGTGGCAGGGACTGTCTTTATTTATGTCCATTTCATGATATCAAGTATATTTTGAGCTCAAAAAACAATATGAATTATAATTATGTATTTATTTGTGGGACCAGTGTGGATAATAATCTGCTAGAAACTTGCACTGCTGGAGAGAGCATTTAACTTTTCTAGACATGTCCCACGATTCTTGTGTTTTAGCCTATCAAATTAATTAAAATCTTGCAAATGTTTCTCCTCAAGTGGTCTCTAATTTGCACATGTATGGAATCCTAGAATTTAGAAATAGAACAGGCACATTATTCAGTTTCATTATCTGCATATACCATACTTTCTTTAGAAAGAAATTATCATATTTAAACTCAAATATGCCCATTTGCAAGGGCAAAGGTAAAAAATAACCAAGATACACATCTATTTGCATAAAAGACTACATATATTCAACTGTGAGAAAATTTAACTGAGGAAGACTGAAGACTTTGTTTTACATCTGGGATAGGCAGCTTGTAAACCACTGTGAAAACTCTCAAGTGTGAGGTAGCTCTTAATATAATATTAAAATTACTTTGTCTTGTCGTTTTCATACACATTTTTCCAATCAGACCTATGCAGAAATGTCTCAAATTGCTAACCTAATTGAAGTTACAACATCCTGTACACTACATAAAATCTTCATTTTCCACCACAGTTTTGAATGTATTCAGGGGCTTTGACAGACAGAGGGAACTTTTGGACATTTACTGCAACTGAGTTTAGAAGTTCTTCTACTGGAAGATAAAGCACAAGTTGGTTTTATTTCATTAATAAAAGCCAAAAACATGGCAGTGTGAAACTCAAAGTCCATTAAACTTTAAGAGCAAATAAACTATATTTATTAGGTAATTTGGTGTGTGTAAGTAAGAGCGGGGGGATTCAGACCTGATGTCTCAGGCTTTTTCCAAGCTTTGTTACCTTTTTCACAAAGTAACATGCATGTGTGATGGTGGAAATAACTGGTTAGGCAACAATCTTATCCTCAATTAATTCATTTTCCGATCTAGAGAGTTTGGGGTGGGAGCTGGAGGGCTACATATATTGATGCTTTTAGAAAAGCACCCTTTCTCTTACTATCAAGTTGACTAAAGATGAGCTTTTGCCGTTCCTCTTATTGTTACTTTGATCCTTCAGTGATGTTCGTGGCTTGACTGATACCTCATGAGTTTTTCCTGCCTCATTTCAGCTCCCATGAGTGTATGCCAGAGGGCACTCTTTTTTCACCTCTTGATGATTTCTGTCTCCAGAAACTTCTATTACCATTGCCTTGCACATGTGGCTCCACCATTTTTCAACACTGAATAAATAAGAAAAAGTTTCAGCAGAGGTGACCAACTCTACTCTAATTTGCTGTTTTTAAATGGAAAGAACCCTAAAAACTGGTGAAATAGTTGTATGTTTGCAATTTGAACCCTCACTGAGAATTACATATGGCTGACAAAAATTGGAGATCCAGCCTATACCCACACATTCCGCCCTGACCAGTACTGTTCCCTTGTGCCCAAAAACTCAGTGAGAAATAAGGATCCCCCTGACATTAGTGAGGCACCACAAAGCTGACCAGGGCCCACCAAAGCACACAAAAGTGGGTTACTTTTCAAAAACAAAGCTATTATTAGAAAATAAATGAGATTTTTTTAAAAATGCTCCATATGAGCTAGAATGGAGTCTGTAAAGAACTCTGTGCCGTGCAGAACCCTCTCAGGCACTTAGTCCAGCAGCTCCCTTCAGTGATCACTTTGAACAAAACTGGCTGTGGTTCAGCTCTGACTCTGCTCCCTGCTCTTGTTTCAGCCTCTCTCCTGGATGTGTCTGACTGTTTCACTCCCTCACCAGGAAGCCTGTCCTCTCTCACACTCTGAGCCACACTTGAGATAGGGGTAATCACTGCTGCAAGGGTGAATTTGATCCCGTGTGCAGTGGTCAGGACAAAGTCACCGTCAGCAGTGGCCTCAGCTGTGCACCTGCAGGCTTTTAACCCAAGGTACTCTGAGGAAGCAGTGTGGATGTCCCTTTGCTGCCCCTGCCCCGTCGCGCTGCGGCTGCTGGCGCTGATTGCGGCTCACCCCGGTCACGGTGATTTCCATGACCGATAGATGAGGAGATTGCAGGTCAGCTATTCAGATGCTGCTGGTGTTAATGAGAAGACAATGTGGGTAATCAAACTAAAACACAATGCAAATGTGTTGGTCCAGGTTATAACATCAATATTTGTTCTCCCTGCTAATACAAGCCTCTTCCTTCCAATGTTCTCTTCCTTCAAATGAAACAGCTTGTTCTATCTGAAATGAAGTGTTTTGCATATTTCAGAGGGACAAAAGGAAGCATTTGTAAGGAACAGCCACTATTTTTTAAAATTCTGTGTAAGTACCTATGAAAATTCAGCCAATTGTTTTAAAAGCATGAGGACAAAAGTTCTAACCTTCTTGATTTTTTGTTTGTTTCTTTTTCCCCAGAACAATATGACAAATTCAACACTTATTCACCATCCAGTACAGCACACAAATGAGCTGTAGTGCTGTCTTTACAAGACATTGTTGCTATATTTTTGCAATTAAAATTTGTCTTCTATGTCAATCCTGTTGCTGATGTTTTCTGCATAATAAATCTTATCTGTGGCCCTGTCATCCAGTTTAAATTCTAATATGTGCAATGTCCTCCCTACTGATGCAAAGCTGGAAAAATACTTGACTCAATTTACTGGACTTTTACATCTCTGGAGCTGCACGGATAAGACCTTTAATTACACAATGAATATAGACACTAGCAGTCAAAACACTGATAATGTACAGGAGCCCAAATGAAATCAGCTCTTGGGAAAGATATTAAAAAATTCTTTCTTTCTGACTCTGTCATTTATAATTTGCATATCATGCACAAAAGAAAAAAATACCTTAACGCCCATATACTGTTTCTGCTTCTAAGTTTTCTTTATTTATAATTTTTATTCTTTGCCTAGAATAATACCTATCATACTCATTTTTAGAAGATGACCAATTACAACTGTCAGAAATCACCTGGAACAAAATTTCAAACTTGTTAAAATTCAAATTCATAAAATCACTTCTATGGCTAATAATGGTCAAACTTGAGGCTTGTCAAGAAACCTTGCGATACAGAGCTGTGTAGTGACTTGAACATGGGCAAGAAATCTCAGCTCTAAAGCCATGTTTCTTCCCTGGTGCAAGTGTAGCAAAGAGCCTGTGACTTCCCTTACCAGAATCTCACAGGACAGAAAATTTCCAGTCTTTCTTCTCTTTGGTAGTAACCAAACAAATTGGTCACTATTTCCTGTTTAGTACCATGGGGCAGAAGGATTCTTTTGTGGGTGATTGAATCCAATCCTCTTCATTTGCAGGGACTGTTAGCCTTGGGTTTTGTGCTTTCTGGACAGGACCGTGTACCTATCAGTAGCGGGCCTTCAGTCACAACTGCTTTCTCTGTGTCTGTGCTGTGTCTGATCTTGCATCATGTTCCAGAAGCTTGATTCCTTCCCAGGATGTTTCTTGGGTTGCTTGAAAACACATGCACATATTTGTGTGAGACTGAGCTACATGGGCAGAAAAGTAAAGTGCCATTCATGTGCCCTGAGACCTGGCAATATGGCACTGCACCAGAAGAACATCATTGTCCTCCGGAACAGCTGGAGGTCGAGACATGCTGAGGCATCTCAGATGTCACTATATGTCTATCTTTAGGCAAGTGGAGCCCATCCATTTCAGTAAGTTCTTACCTTGAGATTAAGTTTGAGACTAAAATACCCAAATGTAATATCAACATACCTATATCTCCCATTATTGTCTAGGGATGTTAGGACTCGGTCTGGGTTCATACAAGCTGGTATCTCATATTTCACCCAAGGTGTGCTGGATTATACTGCCCATCCTCTATCTGCTACTCCAGAAGAAAACAGGTCTCCAGAAGGCTCTGGATTTCCTAACCCCACTAGTACTCTCATTTGGACCAGATCTTCCCCAAGTTGCTTTTATTATCCTGCTTTCTGATTCTGAAATGTAACTGGGAACTTTTTCTCCTATGTATCAATTATTTATTTAACATCTGTGTCAATATTATTATTTATTACATGTTTTTGGATCTATAGTGTCTTATTTATTGTTTATTCATACTGGAAGAGGCTGTTATATTTTCATAGCTTAGTCTTTATTTGCCTCTAAAATATTAGACAATATATAATGATGAAATATTGAATGCTGTTAATGCTGTAGTGGAGAGGAAATGAATTAGATTGGGACCCTGAAGGTTTATTAGTTCTGTGGTCTGTATTTTTTTAACGCTATGCAAATGCTAAGTGTAATTGCTTTTTACCATTGATTTGCTTGATTTATAGAGTTTAGGGCCTAAAGTTCGACACTGATTATCAAGAATGACCTTTTTCATTATACAGACTACTAAATATAATCCAGTAATTCTTTATGGAGCCCAGTATGTTCTTAGTGAGGTAATTATTATTGAAAAAAAATCAGATGCAATTTGGTGACCACATCTAATTTCTCAAAGCCATAAAAACCCTTATAAGTCTTTGTTTTCCTGAGGATACCCTTCAGCAAGAACTTACTTTTGTGCTTTAGCATTTTAATATCTAATTATAATTTTAATTAAACAATGAAGATACTGCAATAATAGTTTCCTCATTAAAATATGAATCAACAGGAAAATTAAGGTATTACGGCAACCTAAAGTGGACTGTGTTGAAACTAGGTTGTATTTTATTTAAGAGGTAAGTCTTAATTATTGTCTCTTGTCTAAAATGTATATTATAAAATGTCCAAGGTAGAAAAAGGATCATTGCATACAACCATTTACATGGTGAGAAAACGCCAGGTGAAATCGTGCTGTCAGCTCCCACTAGATCTTTTAGTTGTGTCCAGACTTGCCCAAATATGAGTCAAATGTGTTTTTTTAAATTCTGGTTTGGGGTTGTTTGTTTGTTTTTTCCTGCACTTTTGGGGTTATTTGAAAAGTTTGACTTGCTGAGGCTTTGAACCTCTGTTGAATTTGTGGCAGCTCCCTCTGAAGTGGCAGCCACACCTGAAGTGACTCCCTTCCTACAAAGAACAGCTTCCACAGTGACAGAGATACCCTCAGGAGGAAAAGAGAAGTTAAGGAGTGAAAAGCTGTGCTGGAAATACACACCCAATGTCCTGGAAATATTGATGACATTTGGTCTGAATTAGCTTTTCTAAAGGAACTCAAAGCATTGATGTAGAACCCAAGGAGGCTAAGGAAAACTGTCAGGTAACTTCAGAAATCGTACATATGCCATAATCCAGGAAGAAAATTATACAGGAGCCAGGGCTGATGTAAAAGCATGAGACTTTCCTAATAAATACAGGACTGAGGGCTTGAGACAGTCGTCTCCTAAGAATAAGTCCTTCTGAGGGAGCTGCCAGAAGCATCACAGCCACATCCTGCCTGTACCACCAAGCTGCATTTCCTTATGGCCCCATGCTGGCAAGCAAGTGTGGGGCACAGCATCAGCTCCGTGACCACCTTGGGTCACCTGGATCGCTGCTGACAGCTCGGGAACTGGCTGCTGTCACTCACAGAGGGGCACAGCAGCTACAGCAAGCTAGTCTGCAGGAAGCAGTTCAGGAATTTGGGCTGATCTGCTCCATATTGTAACTGTGACAGGAGGCTTTGACATAGACAGGGTCTTAAGAAATATTTTCATTGGTTTTTCATTGGTTTGTTTTCCTCTTAGTGTGGTAAAGCTTGGCTTTTGCAGCGTCAGAAAACACTGCTAATCTCAGTTATTTTCACCATGTAGTCAATGTAAAAGAAAATAATGGGGTGTGTGGGGGGAAGCACCTCTAATTTATTTGTATGGACTAGTTCTAACTTCTCTAGCAAATATAGTTGTCATTGAGTGAACGTGTGCTGCCACCCATAGGCAGCCCCAAAAATATCTCCTTGCCCTTGCAGTTTATAACAGCACAACTTGACGCACAGAAGCATGGTCCCCTGTCCTCTCCCATCTATCCTCAGAACCACCTACAGAATGTGTCATTAAATTAGGTATAAACAAGGTGAGAACGAGCTAATTTCAGTAGTTTAGTTAAAGGTAGTTCACAGGAAAAGCCTCACTGCTTGCGAATATGGTATTATAATTACTGCTGCTTTCCCCAGCTCTGTCTATGAAAGGAAGTGAGCAAAGGGTGATTTCCCCCCCTGTTTTCTGGTGTGTTGCTAGCAATAGTTCTCAGTTAAAGATAATTTTAATAATTTTTAATAATTAAACTCAAGTATGCTTGCTTTAGCAAGAGGAAGTGAAGGCTCTGGGGAGACAACAGCCTTCCAATACTGAAGGGGGGCTTATAAGACCTGCAGCAACAAGACAAGGGGCAAGAGAAGGTAGATTTAGAATGGATATAAAAAATAAAAAAAGGTAGATTTAGAATGGATATAAAGAAGAACTTCTTTACTCTGAGGGTGTTGAGGGACATGAACATGTTACCCAGAAAAGCTGTGGCTGCTCCACCTCTGTAAGCGTTCCAGGCTGGGTTGGGTGGGGATTTGAGCAACCTGGTCTACTGGAAGATGTCCCTGACCTGGCAGGGAGGTTGGAACTAGATGATCTTTAAAGATCCTTTCCAACCCAAACCACTCTATGCTTCTATGATTTATATGTGAAATAAAGATTAATTAGTGCATTTTGGTAACATAAAATTTCTGCTCTCCACACTCCTAAATAATATGACTAATAATACTTTGGCATTAATGAAGTTAGCTATAGCAGAGCACCAGCTGATGAGTTGGTCTAAAAGAGGGAGAACAATTTCGCAGTACTGAGCATTCTGACTTACTGACTTATTGCAGCCTTATTGGCTGCACACTGGAAGCAGTAAAAAGTAACAGGTTTTGTTTTTTGGGGAAAAAATCAAATTAAGATCAGCAAAATCATTTCCAAGCAAGACGTGAATTCAATAGCATAAATACTGAAAACTTTGCATGATCATCCAGGAAAAGAGACAGCTTTGTTAATATCATTGCTACTAGCACTAGTACATTGCTACATTTCAACATATGGCTTCAGCAAAACAGAAAAAACTATTGATAACTTGACAAAAGTGTTGTGTCTCGGCCTCTTCACAGCAGGGGGAATGAAAAAATCAAGACTGTTATAATCAGTATCAAGTGTTCCTACTGTAGTTTTCCTTTTGCCTGATTTTTTAAAAAGGTGAAGAGGGAAATCACATTTAATATTTCTTTTAATTCATACACTCAAATGGTGGCCAGTTTTCAGTTTTTAATCTTCACTTTAACAAAGAGCAGTTGGGCAGCTATTGACAGTGAAACACAGCAGTCGACTACCTTGTAAATTAGAAGCTGTGGTAGTAAAAATGGATTTGTATATCACCGGGAGTAGAGAGAGTGTCTGCCTTGTAAATTTAATTAAACAGCAGGTGCAAAATCAGGTCATATGGCTTTGATGTGCCCCATGTGAGGATGACAACTAGACAATGATTCTAATATGAAGAAATTTGCATACATTTGCATTGGATTGCATAGAACATTGTAGCTCACACCTACTTTCTGTGTTTCATTTTGGGGAAGTTGGAGATTTGAATGAACAGTTCCTATTTAGTTCCTACAACTAAGCACAAGAAATGCTTTTGTTCTGTCATGGTAGGGAACATATGGGTTATGATGCTATTATGTACCATTTTATAGAGTATGCTTACATGATAATCAAACATTTGAAAATGCAGCTGAGATACTTGTAATGACAGGAGAAGCAAAGCTGGAAGTAGGGGGGAACACAGAGGAAGAATGGAAACCACCTCTGTGTTTTAATCTTTCGTTGATGATCATTTGTTTACTGGAGCATTAATGCAAATCTACATTCTGGTCTTTGTCCAAGGGGTGTAGCAAACAATTCTCTTTGCTTTTGTAGCTAATATTGTAAACAATGAAATTATGTAGGCTGGAAGTGTTTTCAAATCTGGCAATTAGCACCTCATAATGATTATTAGTTATATAAAAAAAATGCATTTGCTCGCATTACTGGGCTAAGTTAAAGGTAGAAATGCATAGATGATAGTTATGCTTCTTATGCTCTCAGTTTAATGGGAAAACCAACTGTATAGATCTCCAGACCTTTTCTTTGCAGTTAAAAATGTTAATGAACAGTTGGTTTCATTTTTGACAGTTTGTCTGTGAGATTCTGAATCCCAGGGCTGTTTTTGCTGACTGTGCTAGAAGTCTAAGTTTTAGAGGCTATTAAAACACAACTGTGAGGGCAAAACGAATCACTCTGAGAGCAGAGGATGCAGCTGAAAAAAAGGCTGAACTTTGCTCATTAGGTAGTGCCTAAACCTGGGTCAGCAAAGACCGAAACCTGCCAAGAAAAGGCTGCTCATCAGAGAAGCTATAGGCACGAGCCTGCCTGCACGTCTGTGGTCTGATCTCCAAACCAACAGACCCCCCAAATTTAGAAGTTTGCAGTGGCTCAGTCCTGGGTGTGGTTGTCCCTGTAAACTGCCAGATCTTGCAGCTATTATGTTATGGTTGCTATGTCCCAACTATTATCACTGAACTAAGTGCAGCAATCATCCGAGCTAGTTCAGTTCACTTAAAATAGGCACAGAGATCAGATCTAAGTAGACAGCAGAGGGTCCCTGTGGCAAAGGTCTAAATACCACATCTGTAGGAAAGCTCCTCTGAAGGGCAGTGCCTGGTGACAGCAGTCTGGTGTATGGGGCTACTCAGGTGACCTCAATTCAAGGTGTCTGTGTTGCCCTTTAGTTTATGAGACAGCCTTCAAAGAAGCACCATCATGTACCAGGAGGCACCACTTTTAGGTGCATATGATGTTGATTTTCACATATATTTCCCAGGGCAGACTTAAGCTCCCAGGGATGAAAATGCACTTTGCGCTAAGGTTACACGGTGGCTGGACAAAAGCCAAAAATAAGGTGACAAAACTTCTGGTAACAAAGCTACAAAGACATTGGCCCCATGACGAACCTCACGCTGCAGAACTGCTCCAACAGGACATGTGGGGGCCTTTCTCATTTTGAGTGTTTCACTTTGTCTCTCCTGGAGCTCTTTACTGCTTCTGTGAGAACACCAACGTCCACGTGATTCAGCACAGCTGGGGGTTGGTGGGGAACAGCTGGAAAAGGAGAAAGGAAGAGAAGGAAGTGGGATGAGAATTCAGGGAAAGGATGGGAGAAATCTCAACAGGAGCCTCCTAGACAGATCTGCCAACATAGAGTACTTCCATTATATCAACAGCTGATCTGCCTCAGGAGTTTTCTTTCTTTATTGCCTACAGCTTCCTGACTCAGGTTTTCTATGTCTTCAGTTGTGGTGCTTGCTAAATCAACTGTTTCTGTTTACCCTCTTTAGGGATAGAGACTTTCCAAGTGACTGGCAGAAATACTGTAATTTTTGTAATGATTCTCCCCCAAATCAGTCATCACTGGTACTTGCTCTGTTTGTGAGACACTGTGTGCACTTTCTGAGTTCCCCCAATGTGAGCACTGAGGCTTACAGGGCCCTCAGCACACATGCTATGTAAATAAAGCCAGTCTACTGAATTTGGTCCTAAGTATCTTGTTTTAAAATCTCATATTCTTTGTCCTGGAGTTCCTAGATGAAGCTTATAGAAGCTGTCGATATACCAATTGTAAACATGTAATCTCCAGCTCTAGATAAACACTAAACAATAATCTAAAACTTCCATTTGAGAGAAAAAGATATTAGTTACTTCTTTTATTCAATTTCCTTCCTTTCTTTTTTTTTTAAACAAATGCTAAAAAAAAAGCTAAGAAAAAGCCAAACATTAAACAAATCATGTAAATTATTTAATTATATTTTAATTTTGAGGGGTTTTTGTTTGGTTTTGCTTTCTTTGTGGTTGTTTGTGGTTTTCTTAATAACATGAAATGGTGCCCAGGAAAGCAAACATCAGAAGTAACACCATTAATTATGACATCAATAAACAATTCAGCAGCACTGAGAAAATATTCAAATGACCTTCCCAAATAAAATGCCAACAATGTATATTAAGCACCTGTAAGAACGTTTTTTAAAATAGTTAGCATGCCAAATGCATTCAAATAGTTTGGGAACCCATGTTAACTGCACAGCCAGATTATTCCCATGGATCACAGGGCAAAAGAAAAAAATTAAGAGAACAAAAGCAAAACCACCTAGCAAAAGCAACCAAGCACAGCAAGGAAGACACTTACACAAAATAAAGAAGGCTGAGTGGAGTCAAGATGTTTCATCTTACTAACCCTTCCTCCAGTGTGAAACCAAGGAGTCAGTGCATAGGAGGGGCAGGAGACAAGGAGCCCTGGTCAAGTCCCACAGGTGGTGGTCCCAGGTGTCCTGAGGCGGTGAGGAGATGAGAGGTGGAGCTGCCACAGCACTGTCCCACAGAACAGGGCATTTCCCCCACCAGTGGGTGCAGCCTGCACGGGCACTCCCTCCTGATGGCTCCAGAACACAATTCCTGGCAGCTTCTCCAAGACAGTATGACTTCAGACCATTCCTGCACAGGCTGGCTGGTGCCAAATACGGCTTGAATTTCAGGAGAGGATCTTTGTTGCTTCCACAAGCCCTCTTCCCCCGAAGGACTGCAAGTGGTTTCAAGGACTGGGCTAAAGTCGTTCTGCATCAAACAGTTCTGCTGCTGGGCAGCAGAAATCCACCACCTACTTACAATGTCGGCCTTTTCACCTTCTCCTGAGCAAAAGCAGCCCAAAAATACCCAGCAGAAGAAGTAACACTCTGGTTTATTTCACATGTGTGTAAAAATCTCTACAAGGTATGAAAGGGATATATGTTTCCAAGTGAATTCTCCTAAGATGATATCAAAAGTAACATTCATAACAAGATGAAATATTAGACCTGCCCTTTCCTAAGCTTCAAAATGTAAAATTAAGTATTTTATATGCAAATCTACTCAATTTATAAACCAGTTAGATCACATTTTCAAGGAATATGTATATGGATAGTAAAACAATAATTTGACAGTTTTAGCAAACTGAGGACCTGTTTCCCAATACCTTCAACTTCACAATAATTTTCGTTATTGGATTCACGAACTGAGCAATAACTGATATCAGGAAGCATTCTGGCCATTGAGATAATTACCTTAAGGGAATATAATTAACTTTGCTAAAACTGGTAAACTTCTAAAAGTCACCACTCCAGAGCTTTGCTTCAGTTTTTCACAGTTTGCCCTGGTTCTTCATAATTGATATGCTTTTTTCCAAGGTTATTCAGACAGAAATATGTCCCTCTTCACTCCCACATCAACCAGAGGAAACACCAGATGGGCGCAACTTACTGTTATTAATTTGCACTGCATTGTAAAAAAATATAGCAAACAAGCCTAAACTGTTTCCAGCTCACAGAAAATACAAAGGTGTAGAATGAGTATCTCTATTTTACGGAATGACACACTGAAATCAACTTGGCTCAGGAATCATCAAGCTAGAAGTTACAACTAAGTCTTGATTCCAAGGACAGCTGGGAAAAAAAGTATTTTCCCATATCAAAAAAGTATCCAAAATCTAGACAATTGTATAATCTGATGAAAAGGAGCGCTTTCAAAGTTAAAAAACCTCTGTTTAACCTGGAGTATTCCAGCATTTTAGCTGCAAGTAAGAAATGGATTCAGGTCCTTAGGTTAAATGAAAGTGAATTTTGGTTGGGTTTTTTTGATAATTGAGGTGAATATACAAGTCTTTGGATTAATCTGGGGTAGAATGCTTTCTAATTTTAAGCAACCATTTTATTCTCATCAAAATTACCTATCACATTATTTGGAGAAGTTTGAAATTAATGAATTAGCAATTTTCAAATGAAAAATAATGGAGTCTCAATATTCTCTTGTATCAATCTTTTAGGTTCTTTCAAAACTTTTTTTTCTTTCTTTCTTTCTAGTTTCCTAACAAACACAACACAGTAGAAGAAAGACAATTGAAATACTGCAACCTTGCTATAAAACTTAGAAATTTCATTATGGTCTCTTACTATCCTGAGCTGCTATAATACCTCTGGTTTAGCTGCTTATAGCCAGGACACAAATTATCAATAGTTTATCATTTTAATGCTGTCATCATGTCTCCTTTTTAGATAAAAAACCTACATATGTGAGGTAAGCTTCACTGTAATGTTCAGATATGACAACCAAGCTTAGTGCTTTTCCTATTTCATATGGAGCAAACATGTGTAAACACTTTATTAAAATTTAAAAAAAAAAAAAAAAGAAAAAGAAAAAGTGAAAGCTGTTCCCTGCTGATTGATTTTTCAAAAGCTCCCTAGACTGATTCGGCTACAGATGTTTGCAAAATGATTGGATGTAAAGTGGGCTTAATTCATAAAAGCAATAAAATGTTGCTTATTGACTGAACAGATGAACTAGCTGAGGGGACATAATTTGGAGTGTTCTTATTGGAAATGCTTTGAAGAAATGTAATGATAGTGCAGAAAAAAAGCCTTATTAGATGTGGTAGAATAAATTTACAGCAAAACATTTTACAAGATTTGAGACACTGAGAAAATTAATTCCTGAAATTTGGATTGTACAGTTATGAATCCATATAAACTTGTTGTGGTTTCTCAGACTAGCAGTGTTATTCACAGTTAGCAATGAAATGATTTAAGCCTACATTTAAGACACTGTTAGGATGAACAAAAAGAAAGAAGTGCTGGTAACCAAATTCTCTCCTGTCTACTGGCGTCTACTCTGCATTTTCAAGGCTGTAAAACCTCAGGCATATTAAAAAACAGTTCCTGATAACTCAGATCATCACTCCCAAAAGAGAGAGTGAAGAAATAATTGCAAGATTTCTATGAGTTTTTCTTTCTTGAGAATCCATACATTTAACTCCACGCCTAGTAAGGATGTGCAAAGATGGGATTAAAGTCATGCTGCTGCAGGACATCGATGTATGCTGCTGCCGTGGTTCTGATCAGCTGGGCTGGATGTCTGAGGCAGCACTTCTCTACAGCTTGTGGTTCATTTTTGATATTATTTTAGGTAGTGCCAGTAGTCACCTGGAAATTTTGATGTTCTTAGGGTCTCTACCTTACTAACACTCCATTTTTGACTCCTTAAATCTTTGCCATGGGAATTCTGAGCATTAGTCTTCATCTGAGCTTTGAAGGAACACTTAGAGCAAGATGCCATCTGAAAATTATGCTGGTAAGTCTTCTTTTTGAAAACCTTGAAAAGCCCTTATGCCTCTGTGCAGGAAGCTGAAACTCTTACTTTAGAGCTGTTTCAGACAGTGCCTGAAATTTAAGTTTAAAATGTAGGTACCTAAAATGAGCAGATTGCATTCATATTCTCCAGGCCTTTCTCCAAACATGTTTGCAGATGTGTTAACTGCAATGGATATGACTTTCTTCTGTTTGGGTAAAGTTTTCCTTTGGGTTGGCTCATGAACATTATTCCTGATGACAGCAGGGTGCTGTGAAGAGCACTGCTGGGCAGGATGGAAATGAAATGATCATCAGTGGGAGCATCTACTTTCCTCCTGGCATGACGTACAGCACAAAGCATGGGGCTATGAAAAGAACCTCCACTCATGCTTTCAGCAGTTGCAGAATAGTGAAGTGGCCAAATCACACAACTCTGGGCATCATTTAGATGCCGCTGCTTCAAATGCCATGTGAATTACTGTGATCTGCAATTCCCTGTATCCTATACTCAGTCAGGGGCAGAAGTTTCTACCCAGGTTGGATTCTGGAAGCTGATGTAGTCTGCAGACAGTTCACACAACCCACACTGGAGCAGTTGGTGGACTGTAGCCTTTGGGAAGGACTGATGTTGGAGAAGTTTGTGGAGAACTGTTTTCCCCGAGAGGGACCCCACAGTGGGGCAGTGGAAGAGTGTGAGGAGTCCTGCCTCTGAGGAGGAAGCAGTTGCAGAGACAATGTGTGATGAAATGACCACAGGCTCCATTCCCCAAAACCCTGCACCGCTGGCAGGGTGAAAGTACAAAAAATTAGGAGTGAAGTTGAGCTTAGGAAGAAGGGAGGTGTGGGAAGAAAGGTGTTTTTAAGATTTTATCATTACCATATTCTGATTTTATTGGTAATTAATTAAATTAATTTCTCCAGTGGAGTCTGTTTTGCCCATGACGGTCACTGATGCGTGATCTCTCTCTGCCCTTATCCTGACCCACAAGCTATGCATTATACTTTCTCTCCCCTGCCCAGCTGAGTAGGACAGTGACAGAGTAGCTTTAGGGGACACCTGGCATCCAGTCAGGGTCAACCCACCACAGCCACAGACCTTAGTATGGCTTGCTATATGATTTGGGATAGCTTCTGCATTGAAAAATATGATAATCTTAACAGGGCATGACATTCCTGTTGAATTTTACTGTTTGTGTCAGTAAGGGTTTGATACTTTTCTGTTTTAATTTTTATATTTTAATATATGTGTGAGAAAATTGGAGTCAAGGACTGCCATTTTAGTTCCTGACATGCACCACTTGTCTGAGGGTGATCTGGCTTTAAAAAGGGAAGCAAAGCTATGTGTTTTGCTTGTGTAGGAAAAGTTTTGTTACTAAATGTACCTGTGCAGTCCCATTTGATATGCCCAGGATGCCTGAGACATCCATGTGGGACTAGCAGATCCCACAGAAGATGTACAGAATACTTCTGGACAGGCAGCTGAAGTCTGGTTGGGATTGTGTGAGGTACTAAAGAAAACAGAATCACACTGATCGTTTTAGTCTGTTGAAAGAAAAGATTGAGAGAAGCACAAAAACGGCACCGCATGAAAAAACATGAAAAATAGTAACAGAAAGTTGTATTTTCTCCCTTTGAGTTATGGAAAGGAAAAATTCAGGCAGAATCTTTTTAAAATCCTGCAATGCAAATGATCAAAGGTTTTATTCATACAGACACTCTCATGCTTAAATTTAAGCCCATTTGGAGTCATCTTCTCATCAAGTTAAGCCCATGTACAGGGATTGCCAAGATCACTGTCTTTTCCTGCTGTAACTGATGACAGCAGGGTTCCATTTGCGTGTACTGGCCCACTGTTGCCTGTCTAAATGGATGTGATTGTCAAATCTCTGTTCATAGTGTTTTTAAAGCTGCAGTGAGCATTTAGGCAGGCACATGCACAATTGTGTGCTTACTGGTGAGGTCAAACTCTTTATAATGTGATCCTAGAGTTGAGAAGAGAGGGGAGAATAAAAGGAGAGGTATAGACAGGGAAAACTGGAGCTAGTAATTTCATAATAGGACAACTGAATCTTGATTGCTACAGCCTTCCTTTTACCACCTGTATATGCCTTTTTCCAATTGGAAAAAAGTTATTACCTGGTTTCAGAATTCATCATAGCTTGTGGGATAACAACCCATGGTGACTTTTTGAAAGTAAAACCTGTTCAAATGATGGTTCCTTGAATTTTAGAGCCTTTGTACTGAACTGTATTTTGCCTCACCTACGTGATGCAGTGCTGAAGAGGTTAAACAAAAGTTGCCCCTTTTTCAAAACTGTGTTAATTAAAAATGCAAAACCCAAAGAAATCACAGCTGGATAAATAAAAACAGCCCAGATGGTATAGCAACAAACTTCTGGCAGGTCTTGAAGCAGACAGTATTCCTGCATATTTTATTTCCTAGCACAGGCTATCACCAGACCACACCAGAGATGGCTTGGGCACTGCGTCAGCATGGGAGGCACTCAGGCTGTCCTGGTGCTAAAGGCAGCACAGTTTCAGAAACACCTGACTGCATACCTGGTGTTTGTTCATTGCACAGAGCAAGTCCCCATATTCCTACTGTAAGTCAACTGTATGTCTCGTCACTGAGAGCAAATTCCTTTTGGTGATGCTCTTTTGTGCCTATGTGCACATAGGCAAAGTTCTACCTTTCAATATGTCCGTGTGTTATCAAATCCAGTGATTCCCTGCTGTGTGTTTGTCAGCTTGATCTGAAATGGACTCTGCCAGGAAATGCAGACTTACCTAGTCTGATGAGCTTTATACCATGTTCATGTGTGCAGAGCTCCAGCAAATTCCAAATCAGGTTGCATTAACTTTTGAAAAGAAATTGGGTAGCACCAATTCTCCATGGATATGTCTGACCAGCTCCTCATATCGTATAGAGTGGCTCTGCCCCGATACAGGAGGGCAGAAATGGAGATGTGCTGTTATAGCTGTTGCTTCCTTGGGCTGCCAGCTTCATGAAATTCTAGACATTCAATATCTAAGGATATCTGGACAGAGCTTTTAGGAGAAAAAGAAGTCATATCTGGGTAATACGCACACATGGTGACGAAGACCAGGCTCAGGGCAGTAGGAATAACATTCATAGTTACTTTATACATTATGTCTTTTTAAGAGCCTTTCTCCTTAATTTGTTAGACCTAAGAAATCATTCAACTTATCTTAACTGTTTTTCCAGCTCTCTGGTAAGAAAACAAGTTCCAGAGGAAGTGGAGTAGATGCTACATGGATTAACATCTGAGAATTAAATGATTGTGACAGAAAAAACTATGTTAGAGGTACGAGAGAGAGAGAAAGAGAGAGTAACTGAGTAAGGTTAAAATATCAGAAAGTGTACAAGGATATCAATTAAAAATAAGCACATCTAGAATGATCATTATTCCTCTTCCGAGTGGTCTACAGTGGGGGCTTGCATTTGTCTTTTTGAATGCAGTCTGCTCTTAGTACATATGATAAACCCAGTGCTAGCACTCCACCAAGCCATTGTGCTCATTACACGCCACACAAGCTATGAGAAAGCAGCATTGGGAATGTACAGTTCGTTGTTCTTTTTGTTGGAGCTGTGGGTTGGGTTCTCAGACCAGCCTTACTGCAGTGCGTGGTTCTTGCTTGGAGCCCCTTCCAAGGGCTCCCCACAGCTGGCAAGGGTTTCTCTGCAGGCTGGAAGGTTCATCCTCCAGTAATGGGGAACAGAGTGACCTGGACTGGAGGCTATTTCTCTAGCCTTTGTGCAGTCCTTCACAGCCTTCATTTACATTTGGCACTATGATGAAAATCAGACTCTTTTATTGCCATATAAACTTTAAACATATGGCTATATCCACTGCAGAAACTCTCCTTTAGATGCATAAGAGGCAGAAAACAATGGATTGCTTTTGGTCATGAGGCACAATGGATATTTAAGCTTTATAATTAAATAAAGCTTTTGGTGAAGGAAAAGGTCCTGAAAGGCAACATGGCTGTTGCAGCCACAAACTTTATTATTGCTACAGCAGAAATCAACGACATCCATTTTGTCTAGGAACTCTGAGATGGCCTTACTCCAAAGATGGTCTCCTGAGTGATTTGGATTAGACTTTGACTTCATGGCCAGATTTTCATGCAATGCAAGTTGTTGTTGTTTTTCTCCTTCTTTTTGTAATAATATATGTGCTGCTCTGGCAGATGTTTTATTTTCACAATTTTTTTTTCAAAATCAACACTACTGAGTGATACTGAGATGCTTTGATGGTGTAATCCTGACTGAAAAAGCCTTCTGGCACATTGGATAAAGACTCGTGATATGCATGCTGCTGTGCTACAATAGATATACCACTGCTCAACCTCCTGTTCAGGTTGAGCCCCCACATACTTTTCTCACGTCTTCTCCCGAGCCTCCCATATGGTTTTGGGAGCTGCTGAGCTTCATGGGCTGACTCCCACCTTCTGGGGGTCAAACGCAGCAGATTGAAGATCCTACTCACACACAGACCCACCCCCCAAGCATGAGCACGAACAGAGACAAACCTGCATTTCAACAAAAAGAAAAAGCAGCTGGCAAGAGCATGACAGAATTCTTCCTTCAATAGATTTCCTCCAGCTTTCTTTCCACCCACCCTTTTCTCTTTGGTTGCTTGTCCCTGGATCATTTCCTGCTCCAGGTGGTGTTTCCTTCTATGTGGAGAATTCGAAGACTGGAGTGCCAGCACCCTCGCTCCCTCAAGTAATAGCCTACTCAATGTGCAAACATCTGTGTTACTGCCTGTATAGTTAATAGGCTTGAGTGGAATTTCCATTCTCTGGCAGATAGCTTGGTGGGACTGAATACTCATCCTGAAAGGGAATATTTGCTCTACCTTAATCCAGTAGGGACAGGACTCTCAGTGAGAGGCAGGTAACTTCTGTTGTGTGTTTTAACTAGACATTAATTCCCATGGCAGTGATGACAATGATTCCTCTCTGGACTGGAAAACAAGAGACTAGACTCAGTATTGAGCTTAATCTTGGTCTGAGGTAGAGAGCAATGAATTATCCCTCACTGCAGATTGAACATGGATTTCTAATTTACAAGTAGTTAATGACTGAATTTTCATTGCAGTATGTATTTTTTAATTGCACATATATTTTTATATATTTGTATAACAACATACTAGTCTGAGGTATTTCATTATTTCTCTTTTCTTTTCCTATCCTTTACTTTTTGCCTTGGTCCTAACTCCATTTACTGGTATTTGGTTTTTCCTACTGGAATCACATTGACTTTGTTCCTCGAGAAATGTATAACAGCATGCACAATAGTGTACTTCTAGGGAGATTTGTCAATATATATAAAAAAGGTGGAAAAGATTTTGCAGAGTTTTTCAAATGTAGATAAGGATCACCTGAATGACAGGGTTGAAAAATAGTCAGAGCCCTCGACAGAGGAAAGGTGGTCCTGAGCTCCTGAGCCAGGGGCTGTGGTTTTTACCTGGACAAAAAGCTGGAACTCAGTTTGCCACTGCTCTTAGCTCCTTCTATCACTGAGTCAATTTATATCGAGGAAGTTGTAACTGCATTAGGAGTTAAAGCAGCAATAAAGGTGGCATTTCAGGAGAGATCTGAGAGGCAGTTACTTGTAGCAGTCTGAGATGACCATTTCCAGAGTACAATGACAATTTTTTTTCCCAAACTGATACCCCTGCTGAAGAGCCAGAACTCCATGGTCAGATTACAAAGGCTGGCTGCTCCTTGGAGTGTGCTGGAGTCCTAACTGCTTGTGTAGTTTTTTCCTACTGATAGGAAACCCTCCTGGGCACAATGATTCTTATTTATGAAAGAATTAGAAAGGGGAAAGTATTTTCCGCAGAGCAGTATAGATTCTTTAAAAACACCTGAAAAAATGTTATTGTACTCAGCACTGGACTGAACTTTCACAAGGAGTAGATTAATCTAATTTACTCAGGGAACCACTTTATGTATAAGTACTTAAAATTGCTCCACAGAAAGCAGAAACAGCATAAACAGGGTGCAATAATGTATCTTCAGATGTAATGCAAACAGTCCATTTGTACAACTATCTCTTTAGCTCAAGAAATTAAATGTAAACTTAATTGTTCAAGTTCAGAAGTAGCATCAACACCACAGTGACACCAGTTAATTGTATGTCAGATTTCACAAACATCAGTTAATTTAGACTCTCTCACACAATTCTGTGTACTGTTTTCTATTGGAATTTCAATAAGTCAGTGTGTTTTACCATTTAACAATATCTATAGTTGCTACAAAATTTTCACTGCTTCTATAAATGCCTGAGTGATGGTAACTGCTGCCTGTATTTGCTACCTGGCAAACCTGAGCAGAGAGTTCAGTTCATAAGAAAGGCATCAGATTGGTTCTGAACTCTCATGGTTTCATTTGAAACAAATATAGCTGAAGGAAGCAAAGAATTTTCAGGAGATTTTCAGCACCTTGTAGCATAGAGCCTTAAACTTACAGTGTAAAGAAGTACAGCCAAAAAGATGGGATAGTCTAGGTTTAGTAAGGGTAGTGGAATTAAAACTCTAAGACAAACTATATAAACTGGTTTTTTATATGTTCTTCCCAGGTCACACAAAAACATTTTCACAGTAACTAGAAATTGGTCTGCATAGTTCAAATATATTCAAAGCCACGTTTCACACATCATTATTGGTAAGAACTCAGAACAGATTGTGTTTATTCCTGTTATTTGCCTTTAGTTTGTCCTGATGAACTCTACAGGTAAATCTTACTCATTATCAAAGATCTATGAGTCACTGGAAATCATAGACTAATTCTCACCCTGACTTGCACATCGTGCAACCTCTTTAAATTATGAACACTGCGGAAGAGGAGGATAGCTTCTGGACTGGCTCCTTTTTGTGAGCCCTCTGACATCTATTTCAGCCTTGAAATGAGTATCAAACATCTGCTTGTCAAGGTATATATAGACTGAAGTCATAGCAAAGTTTGGCTTGTGAATGCCTCAAGCTGTTATTTTTTTCACCAGAAATTACTTTTTCCTCGTATCAACAAAAATAAGTTTAATAAAATTTACATCTGACTAACCCCACACACTGAAGTAAAAGCTGGTTATGCCTTCAAGTCTGCAAAACAATGTCAGTACAGTTTCCCCCTTTAAGAGAGGTTATTGCCATCAATCAGCTGTTGCCTGGGCTTGAGGAGCCACTGTGCAGTCCCACAGAGGTCAAGGACTTATTATATTTCTCAGGCATGGTCAGGTCCATGGTCAGATTTCAGTTCCATGCCTGCCAAATTATTAAGGTACAATACTTCATTTTCCATAATGCAATCTTTGCCATCACTGGCAAATAGTCATGATTCAAAGTGCATCCATCTGGCTCTTACTAAGATAAATTATCACAATAAGCTGTTACTCTGCCTATATTTGAAATTGTTTACTTATTTTCTTTTGTGTGAGTCACCCTCTATTCTACAAAATGGACAAGAGACATTAAAGTGGTCTGGTAAACAGTGACAGAAATCATCCTGTGAAAAAGCTGTCTGTGAGAGGGCTCAGTGCATGTAGAGATAAGCTCAAGTCCCACAGTGAGGATATGTGCTGAGATTGGAGGATGAGTAGGACACAGCTTGAGCAAACACTTCATTAGCCGTGAATAATGAATGAAGACACCGGACAAAACTGAGTGCAGTGTTTAAAAGAAAAAAAAAAAGAGCTGAACCGTCAATACCTTGTGGTATTTTTAAAGATCAAAACAGTGTGCAGAGCTGCAGTAGGGACCTAACACCAGCTAACTCCCCTGCTAACCAGCAGCTCAGATACCTTCCTTCTCCAAGCTTACAAGGGTTCAAATTTGGCTCTCGAAAGATGAACGGGGTAGTATGGGGCAGCTGACTAATGATTTGCTTTTACCGACTTTCTGAGGTCCTAATGTACTTTAAAAAAACACCAAAAACTTGAAGGGATAAGATCACTATGTAATTCTACAGTGGAACTCTTAACAACTTTAGAGTTGTAGTACAGCTAAGTAATTGTGCAGAGTTTTTAACACTAGCTACAGTAATATAAGTAGATATAATCATATATATAGATATGTATGATATAATAAGCAATACGATCATTCCTAGATCCTACTTGAATGTATTTGCCATAGAATGTCAGAGACTACAGAGAGTATGCAAGACTTCTTTAAGGATTTCTAGTATAAAGGAAGCAATCATAAGGGCAATTGATGAAAATAACTTTATTTTAATTTTCTTAGTCTGTTGTCTTACCTACAAAATAAATTTGCTCAACCGATGTGAATGGGATTAACTAAAATGTGGGTTTTTTAAAATTGCATTGAGGGTGCATTTTAGAGCTCATAGTTCAGTTGCAAGGTAGACATCAGCCTTTGTGAGAATGTAAGGGGTGATATTTACCTCACTGACACTTATTGTGGGACACAGGACATGACAGGAACTTCGAGTACTTAATAAGAGATGTAATGAAATGAAACTCACATCACCCTTTGAAATGCTGTAGAGTAACATTAATGCTCCTTAATTAGCCTCTTATCTTATGTTGATGCCTAAGCCATTAGAGTAAAATCTGAGTGTCTTATATGCCCTATAAATAAGAGGAAAAATAACTTAATCTAGTGAAAAAAAAAAAAGGAAAATAAGAGCATAGAGGTCAACAATCTTTTGAAAGCCCTGATTCTTGTAAGTACACTTACTGTGGTACAGGCAGGGTAGATGTGAATTATTTATGGGCTGATGGTGCAGGATGGCATGTCATTTCACACACCATCAGGCTCAGAAAAATACCCCTAATTAAAGGAAAAAAAAGCAAAGCAAACCATGCCATTAATAAAAACCAAACAACAGACAATTTGAAAAGTCTGTGCTGAAATCTGCAAAAGACCATTCAAATTAAAGGCTGGAAGTCTTTATGTCCTTCATGTGTCCCATTATGGAGGATAAGACAATACACATGCTGGGGAAGGTATAGAAATAGCAAACTGATGGACAGGAATGTGGAACAGGGATTTGGGAACAGGATATCCGTAAAGACCTGCCTAAACCTAAGCAGGGAAGTTTTAGATACTAGAGTGGCGTGTTCCTCTTGGGGCAATACAGAGCACCTTAAGTTAGTTTCCAGATGGAAACCTGAAATTGTCTTCTGGAGAGACAAACTTCTCATTCTCCAAGGAGAAGTGAGAGGGCCTAGCCCAGCGACCCTAGGCTTTGGGAATGCCTGCAATGCAGCCTAATCACGTCTGCAATGACTGTGCCTCACTCTGAAGCCAGTTTTAAATGACCTTAATAAACTAATTCATATCCAAAAATTTTAAATAAAATCACTATGTGTCATCCAGCCTATATTATAAAGAATGGAGCTGCAGAAGAACCATCTTTTTTAGTTTGCCTATTGAACTGTTTTATTATTTGCTTGGTTGATAGCATTGCCTTTTACCAACCTTTTTTAACCTTTTGCATACCAAGAGCCCATGACAGGTTGTTTAACCCTTAGGCAAGTTCTTTAAACTTGGTGTCTTCTGTCCTCCTTTGGAAAGCATTTTGGAGGGAATTTAAGAAAAACTAGTTGAGTCTTGGTGAACTTTTCTAAAATGCATTACCTCAGAAAATACCCTTGTTGTAGGCAGCAGCGTTTGGGCAGGGCTCAACTTTCATGACATGTCAGAAAACATTTTATTGGGCCACACCCTGGCACCACCTTTGCAAAGCTGCAGTTCACTCATTCTCTGAGGAGAATTTTGATTAAGCATCTTCCAGCCCAGAGTAGGCTCCATCCCAGGTTTTCCCCAAGGGTGCATTTCTGGACTGCCACTGAATGGGATGTATCATATCCAGGACTGTGGAAGTAAATATAGAGCAGGGAGTTTCCTCTTTCCCATGCTCATCAGCTGGTGCTGTAATAATAAATAGAATAATCCAGGATATGCCCTTTATCTGAGAAGACAGACACCCAAAGTTATTAGCATATTCCCATGGGCTTTCAGCATGTTACGCAGTGCTGCACGACTGTGCTGCTCTTTAACACTCCCAACTCTGCCACAGAAATGTTCACCCTGAAGGCAGCTCTTTGCAGTAGGGTCTGGCATTAAGCTCTTCTAAGTGCAGAGCCACTGCCTTCGAGAATGTGGCTTCATCTAAGATTTATGCAACCATTATGGCTTCTCCCTCTTCTCTCCATCGCATTGTTCTTTGCATAAATGTACTAAATATATGAAATTCATTGGCAATTAAAGGGCTGTTCTCTCATCCCTTTGGGTTTCATTTAAGGAAATCTTACGAACAACAGTAGAGGAGAATGAAACTTGTTTCTTGTGCTGGATTTGTTTAATAACACATGCATTTTATGTATGAAGCAGTAAAAATCCTTCTTTATTAAAAGAGCAACTTTCATTTTAAAACTGAAATATTTGACTTCTGTTGATTTTTAGCACTAAGGCTTTCCAAAAAATCCAAATATTAAAGTTTTAGTTTGATATTTTTTGATGTAGAACTTTCACATTGTTCTACCATGAAAATATCCATGATATAATAATGTACTGTAAGCTCTCTTAATACAATTTTTTTTTGAAACCTCATTATTTTTCAGCAGAATTGTTCACAAAAATACTGATTAAAGCCTGGACACATCACAGACAGCTCATTCTCTGGTATTGAGCTACTTTTCTGTCTTTATGGATCATTTTTAACACCTCTTGTAGCAGAAGTGAAGTACCTTCTCATTCCTAGGATAGGAGGGAAATGGTTCCTCCAGTATAACATCTCATGTAGTGCTTTTAAATTCATGAAGAATTCTTGAAGACTCACTGATATTTAAACTATCAGTTTGTTCTAACTTCTGTCTTTGATACCTTGTTTTCTGAAGAATCCACCTTTGTCATCATGAAGTAGCCCTATGGTAAATATTTCCCCATCACCCTTTGTGGTGAATGGATAAAACAAAATAGTTTAATTGCTCTACTCTGACCTTGTCTTTCTGCATTTCTGTTTTATGTTCAAAGTGATTTAGTGGTTCTACTGACTTTATGAAAAATTGTTTTCTCCTTCATGATTTTGTTTGCTTAATTTTAATGGAAATATTTCTTCACTATACTGAAAAACACACACTTCCTCAAACAAACAGGTGCTAAGAGGGGTGATCACCCACCCTCTTGAATGACAGTGCATGAAAGTCCAAAGACATTGACTACTTTTTTTCCTTGTCACTTAGTCAGTGTAAGCACTTTTTAGTCACATTTTCTACTCCTGATGAGGTGTTGCTCATTGACGTGTTACAATTTGGCAACATCGTTCTTCACTTTGTGTTATTTTTATTTATGCATCTCTTACCTAATTACAGTGTAAATACTCAGTCTGATGGAGAGGAGAAAAGATGGAGACTTTAGGAAGTCTCAGAATTGCAGAACTAAGCAGGATGGAAGGAACCTCCAGGGGTTTCTAGTTTAACCACATGCCCAAAGCAGGTCTTTCAGGGCATTCCCCAGTCAGGTTTTGACTATCTCCGAGGACGAAGGTTCCTCAGCTTCTCTAAGTTGCTGTTCCAGTATTTGGTCACCTTCGGAGTTACACAGGTGTAACAGTACAGCTCAGGTACTTGCAGAATCAAAGAAGAATCAAATTATGTGATGCATTTGAGAGAAAGCAACCATCTTCTTACAAACATCCGGAGTTTCCTTTCAGACTGAATTAACCTATGATCCTGGGCTGAATACGGTCCAGTGCTGCCATTCCTGTATTAATATATTATCAGGCCAGTAGTTTCAGGCCATGAGATCATGATCTGCCAAAAATAATTCCTTGCTGGAATTGGGCACTTCTTTTACCTAAAATATTCCCTATTTAAACAAGTAAATAGGTGGACAATATCCAATCCATTAACACACTGAAAAATTCATATATATGTATTAGCTGGGTTTTGGATAACTAAATGATTCTTGGTGTTGACTTCCAAATTCTTTCTATTTAGTTGTATGAGCTATTTTGTTACAAAAGGAAATAATTTTCTCAGTGTCTTAGAAATTTTGCTTTGCAATTTCTGAGTAGTGGAGGAAAAAAAAGACTCAGAGAGAATATTTCTGGGAGGCAGTTAGTAACCACAGGACATTTCTCCTGAAGGAATCGTGAAGAATGGACAATAGCTACTTTGAGATACATCTCACCAAAGGAACCCTTCTAAGAAACACTGCACTTGGCTTAGACCAGTACTAGGGAAAAAAAAAAAAACAATAACCAAAAAACCCCAATAAAAACCAACAAAAAACCCCAAACAAAACACCAAAACCAAACTGAGCCAAATAACAAGCCAAATAAAATTGTGTTGCAGAACAAAACCCAGAAAAAAAGCAGGCATTAAGGAATCATGGAAGTAAAACTTAATGTGTGGGAGCCAGAATATGCACAGTCCCTGTGGGGGTGGACAAGCAAGTGTGGATATGCCAACAAGAAAAAGGCTGACATATCCTATTCTGTAAACTTAAGATATAAACAAACTTTCTGAGGTCTGTTGAGGCTTAGCTGCTCTGACCTTGCTCTTACCAAGTGGTGTGGCTAAAAGGGTAATATTTGTGGTTTCCTGTTCCTGTAAAGAGAAAAGAGAAACATGCTCTTACTGCAGCTCAGTTAATACTCAATGGATGTTTCCACTCTTTTTTTTCCACTCTTTTCATTACGATCAATGAATAAAAAATGCTAACAGGGTCCTGCTGACTATTGCTAGATCTGATTTTAGGATTAGTGTTCTTTATTGTACTCCATAATCAAGAATCTAATCAATTCCATGAAGATCTCTTCTGCTCTTCTACTTTCTACCTAGGCAATATCCTCTCAATATTCCCTTCCTCAAGCTCCATGCATTGTCCCATCCCTCCTCTCCATGTGCCTCAGTTCCAACATGCACTCAGCCCTCCCTTTTCCAGCTTTTCCTTTTCAGCCCGGTTCATCTCAAAGGACCATTGGATTCATTTCTGCTGAGCTCATCTGTCACCCCCTGCCCTCTCACAAAACTTCAACATAGTCCGGGACCATATCCAACTGCTTATCTAGGAAATAAAACAATTAAGGTCTGCTTCAAGCCTATGGGGTGGTGCAATTTCTTCAGACCTATTCCTGCTCTCCATCCAGGATAAAGAACTGAAGTTCCACAGAGCAGCTTCTTATCCCACCCCCAGAAAACCCAAAGGAGACAGAAGAATACATAAAGAACTATCCCTATTTACTGCCTCCACCCCCACCAACCTCACTGAGCTGCTCTAAACAATGCTGAATCCTTAAATGATAATTACAAGCCAGCCTGTTTCGTACTTCACAAACACTGATAATACAGGGATGGAGTAAGGAATTGTGCCTGCAAGGTAGGGAAATAACTGTCAATAAAATCAGCAAAGTATGCAACCAATGTGTTATTCATGGTATTTTTAAAGCAATTGTTATAACTGAGACCAACATTAACAATAATAGTGCTTATGATCCAAAAGCCATATGAAACTTGTTCAGCTAAAGTTTTAGTTACAAGCCTCTAAGTCATCTAGTTGGAAAGAGATTTGAACATTTTAAAGCAACACTGGGATCATTCATGAGTGAGTTCAGTAACCTACGATGTCTCATGGAAACAATCTGACACTCGCAATTTTGGTTCAAAATATGGTAAACCCTACTGTTTTCTAGAGAACCTTGCTCTCAGTTCCTGGACAGAAAACTTATCAGGTTGGAAGGTGAACCATGGCACATCATTCTCAGCTGAAAGCACCTATGAAAAGTCTACCAAGGGCTGAGAGCAGAATGGTCCAAGAGCGACCATGGAGACCACACTGTGCCTCAGGGATCCCACTGTCTCCAGCCTCTCTCCCACACCTCAGGAGAGCCCAGAGGTTCCACAGCTGCACAGGGCTGTGTGCAGGGTCAGTTGTTTGGCTGATATATCTGCATCAGCTGTCTCAACACCCACTCCTCCTCCACCCCTGGGACCAGTGATTGGATCAGATGGAAGAAATTTTTCTGCCAGATGTGACCCATGGGCCATGTTTTTAGCTGTGCTGATTTAGTTTTACAGTGTTTAGAGCCTAGTCCTCTCCTCAGTAAAGACCAATGAAGATTTGGCCAGTAAGGTCAGACTCTCTGCTCCTAGATTTTTGTAACACTCCCATCAATAGGAGTGTTTTGAAAGGAGGAATCTTACTGTTATTTTTGTTATAATCCGTAGTGGAAATTTTCTAAGTTTCAAACTTACAGACTCTCCACATCCTGTAACTAATTCTAGTAGCTTTAGGGAGTTCCCCAGCTGGGACAAATCCAGGCTCATCTCTGTCTGGAGCATATCCAGGCTCAGTTCTACTGGGGGGCCTTGAAGTTTTCCAGCATCCCTAGCCATGACACAGACCCATTTGGGACTCCTGCCTTCAGGCTGGCCATACTGTAGCTTACAGAGTTCCCAGGACTTGGATAGGCCTGCCAGAAACACAGTTTCTGTTGGAATCTTGCCTTGGATTTGGCAAAATTTTATCAAGCCCAAGCTGTTTAGAGTGAAATATTTCACACTCTACCAACTGGAATTTTTCAGCAAACTTTGTTTCAGCGGAAAATTTCTGACCAATTCTATCTATTAACAAAACATCAAGTCCTTAGGGAATGTTATACAGTGCCATCTGAGATACTGAATTGTTAATTCCTATGAAGAATCTAGTGTAACAATTTAAGCATCCATTTAGTATCTGGATTTGTTTAATGATCATTGTAAGTGCTGTTACAGTCTCCAGAAACAATTAATGTTCAGATTCAATGGGCTGTTGCTTCCTCAGTTTTTGCAAAATGAAGTTCTCTTGTCCTGGTGGCTGGCAGCTGCATTTGGAGCCGAGGAAGCCTCCATTTCAAAGGAATCCACCCATGTGGATGATAGCCCTGAGGGCTGTGCAGCCCTTCAGAAGGACCTCAGCAGGTTGGAGAGATGGGCAGAGAGGAACCTTTTGAAGCTCAACAAAGGTAAATGCAGGGTCCTGCACCTGGGGAAGAATAACCCCAGGCACCAGCACAGGCTGGGGCTGACCTGGAATGCAGCTCTATGGAGAAGGACCTGGGGGTCCTGGTGGACAACAAGCTGTCCATGAGCCAGCAGTGTCCTTGTGGACACTGACACCTGCTGAGGGTGAGCATTTCCAACATGTTGGGGGAGATGATCCTGCCCCTCTACTCATCCCTGGTGAGGCCACATCTGGAGTGCTGTGTCCTGTTCTGGGCTCCTCAGGACAAGAGAGACATGGAGCTCCTAGAAAGGGTCCAATGGATGGTGACAAAGATGATTAAGGAGCTGGAGCATCTCTCTTATTTGGAAAGGCGGAGGGAGGCCAAGCAAAAAACAAGACACAAGGGGCAGAAACAGGCAACTAGCAACAGGATGAGGAAACGGCCTCAAGCTGTGCCACGGGAGGTTCAGGCTAGCCATCAGGAAGAATTTTTTCACTGAAAGGGTGGTTAAGCATTGGAATGGGCTACCCAGGGAGGCGGTGGAGTCACCATCCCTGGAAGTGTTCAAGAAATGACTGGACTTGGCACTTAGTGTTGTGGTTTACTTGGCGTGGTGGTGTTCAGTCAGAAGTTCGACTTGATGATCTTGGAGGCCTTTTCCAACCCTAACGATCTATGACTCTATGAATCAATGAAAGTGATGCACCTGAACATGAGGAATAACTTTTTTACTGTGAGGTTGACTGAGCACTGGAACTGGCTACCTAGAGAGGTGGAAGAGTCTCCTTCCCTGGAGATATTAAAAAAACCTCTGGACACAATCCTGAGTAACGTGCGCTAGGTGATATTGCTAGAGCAGGGAGGCTGGACTAGAGGTTGGACTCCAGCAGTCCCTTCCAACCTGACCCATTCTGTGATTCCAAGATGGGATGGTGAAAAACGTGCATAATACATGGAATGGGGATGATAGATCAAAGATGGATCAGAAGAGTTACAGGCAAGATGATAACTCCCTCAGCGACTCTCTCTAAGGACAGTGCTGTGCTCCTAGGCAATTTGAAAGCTCATCTGCCTGATGAGCTACTCCAGGAGCAGTTTTCCACACTTCTCATAGAGTGCACTACATCCATGTCCTCAATATCTACAATCTCCTGATGACTGAAAACAGCTAGCAGTATGCAGATAACAGAATTATAAGAAGAAGGAAGCTGTAGAGAACACACTATCCCCAGTTTTATGCATTTTTAATCACTAATTTATCAGTATTAGGACTGAGTTCATAGTATAAATAATGGGAAAATATGGTCTGTACCTAAACCTTACATGTAGGTTTCTTGATAACATGACAGACATTGAAAGAATATGAAAACATAGTAATAAGCTACAGACTATGTTCTGACTGCATTAGATTCAAGCAGTATTGTAGAGCAAAAATATTTTAAATAGTATTCTTCTTTCATGGGTGATGCAATATCTCTTGATATTTACAGCATATATAAAAGGCTAAACAATATACATTAACCATATAATTTGTCTCGTTTTTCACCATTCCATTTGTTTTATTGCTTCTATAAAACATAATTCTCTGGGCAGTTT
The DNA here is from genome assembly GCA_013397055.1 of Pachycephala philippinensis. NCBI lineage: Eukaryota > Metazoa > Chordata > Aves > Passeriformes > Pachycephala > Pachycephala philippinensis. The sequence goes on along the minus strand of VWZT01013953.1, from coordinate 1,264,013 downwards.
AGATGAGCGAAGAGCGTGAAATACTGCTGGCCCCATATCTCTCCCTTTCATAGCTGAGATATTCCTCTCTGGAGTGATGGGGCTCAGTGTTCCTAGGCAGTACAGGAGTATTAAATTTATTTAGTGGTTTATCAGTGTGCTTTTGTAGCAGTCCTCAGAACAAATCAAAGGAAAACAAAATAGATAAGGAAACTAAGATTATTGGTTTGCAAAATCAGTTATCTGAATTTGAGCTGAGATCTAATAAATGCCATTTGTGTTTGGGTTTAGGTTAGCAGGCTAGAAAGGTAGTCAAAATGAAATTTGCTACCTGAAGGGCGAGAAGGAATGTAGCAGTCCCACATTCTGCTACAGGAAAGATAAGATATATGAAACAATTGGGAAGGAGAACGAATTCTGAAATTCCTGAGTTGGTTGGCAGAGGTTACTGTGTGAAGTGGTGCAGCTGCTGGAGGTGTTGCTGTCCTAGCTTTCCCAAGAAAAACAAGCAGCAGGACCCCATTATTTTGCAGTCTGTTGTCCTACATTATTTCCCTATGCCTAAAGTCAGCGAAGATAGGAAACAGAACCAGCGATATTTAAATTAATAATGGCAAATGAAACATAACAAATGACAGTGAAAACAAGAACTTATATTTAAAATAGCTGTAGAGAATAGCTTTCTCAGTAGAGAAAGAACTCATGTTACATACATTGCATACCTGGAAATGTACTGCCTGTTTCTTTGTGCCATGCACTGTGATTTCCAGAGAGAATTCTTGTCATTTTAGTTTTTTGGCTGGTGAGACTTCAGTAGAGAGAAGGAGTGATGGAATAGATGCAACAACTTTTTTCTTTTCTAAACCAAATTATTCTTTACAAGGCCCTGCAAAATGAATGATTCCAGTACTAGGAGTCCATTCCTGACTCATTTTTTTCAGCTGAATAGGCATAATTTGTGAATACGACTGTTTCAGAGAATTAATTCAAATAATTTATCTTGGTGGCTAATGCCAAAACTCTTTCTTTCATAATAAAAATTACCTGGAGAAAAGTGATGGCAGAATTTGAATTTCTAAAGGCAGAGCAGTTTGTTCTGGGTGCTTTTGCACCTTTGCACAGCAATCATCAAAAGACAAATATTTAAGATAAATATTTCAAAAAAACAATATGCATATTTTTGTGACAAATCAGTTTTCTTGCAGATACATGTGTATGTAGCTGATGTCACCATTTTATGCACATTGCTAAGATTCTAGCTGAATAAAAGGATTTTGAAGTGGATGTACAAAAAAATATATTACAGATAGCATAGCTCAAAAACGCAGCATAGTTCAGTGCCTCTCCAGAAGTGATTTGTTCAGAAAGGTTAAAGCAATGAAACCTTATAGAAGTAAAGACTATTGTTACAAATTATCCCAGCGTCTCTTGTTATGTCTAACATCATTTCAAGCCAACTGATTCTGATAATGCCTAACCAGACTTTCTAAGAATTTTATTGTATGTTTCTAGGGTTGCTTTGTTGCTGTTTTTCCTTAAGTGATGAGATAGTGCCATGCAACAGTTCTGGTCACTGAAATGACAGAAGACCTTCAGATTATTTCAAAACCACATTTCATCCTTATCCAGCATTTTTGTTCAACATTCACAAATGTTTCTCCTTTGACCAGAAGTATCCAGCAAGTTCATCCTCTAGACAGCCATGCCAAGTGTAAAAGAACACCCTAAAGAGCTTTAAATGGGACTTCTACCTTTATGCAGAATACCTAGATCATGAAATTATATATTCTTTATTAAAACCATTCTATTACATGTTCCCGTAGGGAAGAGCTTATCTTCTATGGGCATGGGCTAATGGTGGAGAATTGAATATCTGTTGAGCCATGCTGAAAGCCTGGGAAGCCCTTGGTCTTTCAAAGAGTTGTCAAGATCTTTCCCCAGGAAAACAAACAAACAAACAAAACAAAACNAAAAAACAGAAAAACCAAACCAAAACAAAAAAACAAACAAAAACCCCCACCAAAATCCCACCAACAGTTGCCTGGAATACGGCCTGTTGTGTCCTCCATGTGTTTAAATTAAAGCATCCACAAGGCCAGTATTGCAACAGGGGTACACAGCATTGTTCACAGTTTGATATGCTCTTAGGTCAATGCAGAAACTACTCTGGATCAGGAATTCAGTCAGACATTTCCCTGGCCATTCTGTGGTGTATCAGGTCTAGACACTGACACAGATGCCGGGTCTGCATGATAAATTCTGGCTTCGCATAGTTAGTTAGGTGTTGTGACGAAGTGTGATTGTCAGAACTATGGCAATACAAACTGCTAGCATAGACATGATTTTCTAGAAAAGCTTTTCATGCGCCTAAACAGCGTCTTTAATTTAGGAAAGAGGGCACAAACTCAGCCAGCAAAATCATAGTTTTGCCAGTCTAAAATATATGGCTTCACGTTCTTTCTGAGGATGTATATCAGATGGGATAGTAGGAAGCTTTCCAAAGGCATACCTTTCTTCATTTGTAAACATTTTTATTAGAAAATGAGTATGTCTCAAAGATTTGGTTTGTGGCATTTTTCCAAAGTCAGGAAAATTCATTAGATCAACATTTGCTTGAAAAGTTGACTTTCCACCTCATTTTACCTTCATATATTATCTGTGAAATGTGGATTAGAGTATTCGCCTGCTTGACAGGAGTGTTGTATATAGGTTTCTTGAGAAAAAAAAAAAAAAAATAAAGAGTTTCTCAGGTACCTTAAGCTCACAGAGCTTTTTCTGGAAACAGAAACACTTTTTTTTTTGTTCACATTCTATGGGAAAATACACTTTTTGACAAGTATTTTTTGACTCAAGCTTCCAAATTCCCAAGCATTTTAAGACAGGAGAAGGATGGTGGGTTCAGGAATCTGACATGCCAAGATGATATATAATTCTTTACTTCTTATTATTCACAATGTAGAAAAGAAAAATCCGTTCCAAACTTGGATAAATATTAAATTTTAAATAAGAACACAATGTTACCTTGATTTAGCTACCATCTCTGAAAATCTGAAACTCCATTACCTTCTCACTGCAGCCTGACTAAATATTAACAGAAGAAAGTACACACAGAAGAGTTAGAAAAGTTTCTGTAATTTTCCGTAAAACTTACTTCAAAATCAGGAAAACAGATATGTGAAAAGCATAGCACATTAAAGAAGAATGTGTTTGCACCCTAACATAAGAGACCAGAAACAGTAAATCAAGACTTGGTCTTGCCTCTGGCAAATGCCAGGGTTTCTGAAATCCAGACCCATGACAGGTCCTGGTCTTTAGGTGGTTACACAGATAGCAACATCATCATTCTCTGTGGAGTTACAAGAGTGGGCTGTAGGCAGCTTTGGCCTTGATGGCTTGCGGCTGTGTCCCTGGGAGGAGGGAAGGCCAGCACTGAATGTAGGTGTGGTGATTCCTGTAACAAGAAGCACATGAGTAGCCCAAGGGATGATGGGTATAAGGGCTGTGCTGTAGGATCACAGACAGCAGATGCTGAGCTGAGCTGGAGCTGACTGGGTGGATGCTGAGCTGGTGTCTGTGGATGTCTGCCACTGCTTGCTGATGTCTGAGGATGCTGGCTCGTGCCTGCCTCTGCCTGCCACCCTCCTCTGCCACTGCCTGCCTCTGGTTGCTGATGCCTGCCTCTGCTCTATGCTGGACTCTTTGGACTCTGATGTCAGGTACCCCGTGTTTGCATGTATCGCGGCGATAACTGGCTGAGCCTTAGAAGCTCTTAAAAGCCTCCAGCAGTATAAGCCTCACGGGCTGCAATCCACTTGGGGGAAGTGGAAAAGCCGGCCGGCGCGTAATCCCTGGGCGGGGGTGTGCCCAGGAGAGCCGTGAGTAGCCTACGCATGTAAGTCCAGGATTGGACTGCCTTGGGTGACCGTGCCTCTGGGAAGGACGGTGAGCCGCTGTAGCTCTTGCCCAAGCAAGTCTGGGATTGGACTGCTTTATGGGTGACCGTGCCTCTAAGAGGGATGGTGAGCCGCTGTAGCTCTTGCCCATAAGGTCGGTGAGCTGCTGTAGCTCTTCCCATGCGTGATTACTGCAGATGGTGCTGCAATGTTATACTGCAAACTGTGTTGGCCCGGTGTGAGGCAATATCTGGAACTATGTTGCCCCAGTGTATGGCGACAATTCTCCTGCCATACAAAAGGCTGTACAACTGAGAGATTAGAGATGTAATTGATCACTTAAGTACTTTTCTGAGTCCTGCTTTATTGGTGTTTTTAAGTGAAAACACTGAACAGATTAGGTTTTGATAGAGGAATATCCACCTTGCCTGCTGCAGTGCAGGTACCTGTCGTTGGTGCTCAGCTTCAGACAGCTACAGGGTTTATGGCCCATCCCCTGAGTCATGACATTGTTGCAGTGTGTATTCTTACCCTGACCCTTTTATAAGGCAAAATATGCTTATTTTGGTTTAAGTTGTATAAACTGGCCATACTCCAACTCAGCTAAAAAATATTGCAGTAAGATTTAGGGTAACTGAGCTAATCAACGTAATGTAGTAAGACACTGCATTTGCTCATGGACTCATACTTTATTTCTGTTTTATCGGTTTCTATTTTCACAAAATTTCCAGCAGGCGTTCTGTAGATTGGTATGTAGGAGCACTTCTGCTTACTGTGGATTAAGAGTTAGGTACTGGAATACAAAGAAAGAGCCTAAGTCCAGCTAAGGCATTTCTGTTTCCTTCAGGAGCTGTTTTTCATGGACATCTAGAAAGGATAAGACACCAGGGCATGGATTGAACTATTCATCAATACTGACATAATATTTAGCATATAAAATTATCAACTCAGATTTTCTATTTTTTGACATTTTATTTCCTGACCATTATCAGAATGAATTTGTCTCTTTAGGCACTTATTCACACCTTTGGACTCTTTTCATTTAAAAGTGCACAAAAAGGTATTTGGATTTGCATCAATTTGATTTACAGATGTTGCCATATAGTCGCATTAAGTGTCCCTCTTTTGTGCAGAGTAATATCAAAATCATGGGGTTTTACACTCAGAGAATCAAACATTCCCTGTGAATTTAGCTTCCCATCCCTTTTGTGAAAATGGAATAGTGAAAATGGTGATTGAAGAGAACAGATTCAAGACCATGTTACAAACTATCATGCTATATTTCCTGAACTATGTTTCATTGGATGACCTTCAGGACTATTAGCAGAGTGATTTCAAGAGTTTTCAGATTGCTTTAACGGATATGCCATTCAACTGATGTTAACATTTTAATATATTGAATTTATTGTGATGTAAACACCCTAGAGGTTTTCTCTCATGAAAAAACCTAAAGAACAGATAATCAAATTACATTGGCATGTTGCCACTTTCAGTACCATGACCGTGTTATGTCAAGGCGTTTGGATGATGGTAGGTCTTTTTATGGAAGGTAGCTTTCTGTCTATAGTTACAGTAAAAAAAGTATATTGAGGAAGGAAGGAACAAAGGTCTGTAGCACTTTACTGAAAGCAATAGACCACTGACATTAATGTGCCTTTGGATACACAGTGGATTATCCTTGGCTAAGGGCCAAACACCCATTCAGCCTCTCCCTCTGTCCCCATCCTTAGCAGGACAGGAACAAAAATCAGGTGAAAAAGCTCGTGGGTTGAGATAAAGTCAGGGAGACCACTTAACCATTATTTTGGTGGACAAAACAAACTCTTCTATGAGAAATTCAATTTTATTTATTGCTAATTACAACTTAATCAGTAAAAAAAACAAAACATCAAAATTTAGAAAAATACCTTTCCTCCCCCTTTTCCAGGCTCATCTCTACTTCGCTAGTATTTTAATTCCCTTTGATTTATTTTTTCTATTTTTTATCTTTTCCTTCTGCTTTATTTTTAAATGACATGTTTTTATTTCTTGCTTTCTACCTTACACTTGTTATATTTTTAAACAGACACCAGTGGGACCTTAATTCAGCAATCATTTTAGACAAAATTGTTTTATGCCATTCTTATTTTCCCTCAGGCATCAAAAATACCAAAACAGAGAAAACAGAAAAGTGTTTGTTCTGTGAAACTTTTTGTTGTTATTTCTAGAACTGGTCTAAAAATAGAAATAATTTTCAGTGAAAAATATATTTCTGAATAGTATTCTGCTTTTTAAAGATTCAACCCCTTTTGCAAAACACCATAAAAGTGATAAAAATAGCAAATAAATTCAATGCAAAATGTAACAGATTAGTGTTGTTAAAATTCAGTGAAACCTCTCTGACATGCTGAAGTAATCTCTGTGAAACACCGCCGTGAAACTCTGCTTCCAAAGCTATTCAGAATGCATTTGATATCTACTGCAGAATTTACTTTGTATCCCCAAAACACTGGTAAATTCAGTGGGATTGTTCTTATTTCACAGCAATTTCAGTTTCAGTAAAGAATAGCGTTTTTTTAGTTTGATGAACTTACCTATGGGAGCTTGCATCTTTTGATAATTGATGCAGTTCAAAAGGACCTTTGTAACACTGTGGACAATTGTAGGAATGGGTTAATTTACTTCTAGAGTATCCTGTCAATGGTTTATTACAGTGAAAGTTTTATTGTCTATAACTTTGCTTTCAAAGTTATGCCAGCTACTTCATTTTTATCCATTGTTACCCTATATCTAGAAATATTTTCTCATATTCAATAGCAAATCCTGCTTTGTTAACCAGTTCTAGGAAATATTTTGAGGTTTTCTATCACTGCAGTGACACCTGGTGTTGAAAGCAAAGTTGTTAATAGCTCAAAGGTATAGGAGAATCCATTTCATAACATGTATTGTCATAAACCCACCAGCATCTCTGACTTTTCAGCCCCTGCTAACTTAAAAGAGAGGGATAGAGAAAGGGGGTAGGAGAAGAAAAGCAAGGGGGAAGGAAAGAAGGAAAATAACATTTGCACAAGTATTAAAAGATAGTTATCAGTTGTTGCACGGATAAGATTTTTCCCCACCAAAAATAAAAACAGCTTGGTTTAACTCTGATGTCCCTTGGCCATGGTCTTATACAGAAAAAAATTTGTCAGATAACTCTCCTACACTGAAGACTGATTCAGATATTAGCACAGTTGCCAGGGTAATTTTTCAACCTCCCAATAGCAACTTCTCAAATTCACTGGATTTAGAAAAGCTTGAGGTGTCTGTGACAATAAATCAAACAGAGAAGTGAAATACCTCTGTGTAATTTTTTTTTTTTTCCTGAGGAAAAACACAGACAATTTAAAAAAAAAAATAAGGAAAATTAAACCATTCCTTTGTATGTCTGTGTATGTATGTATATACATATGTTTCTGTTTCAACTGAAGAAATGTAGTTCTGTGATTGAATATAAAGAAGTGCTTCAATAAAGTCTACGTGGAATATACAATCAATGGATTTAAATCCATATATACAGTTTTCTCTGTAACAGAATTCCTGTTAGCGTACATAAAATATGAGCATCTCTAATAAACAGCAGCTGGAGTATATAGCAAGCTGGATCTTTGTGTGGAATATCTTTAAGGTGTTTTTGGCACAACTTCCAGGACTGTCTTGACCAACACTTTCCCAGATGTGTAGGATTATGGGATATATCTTCTGGAATCTCTCAGGAAAGCACTTTAATTCACAGCCACACCTGGGCTGGATATTACAATCAGCTCCCATTTTCCACTTACAATTTTCCTTCCTCGTTCATTTTAATTTCTCTGTTTTCTCCCTTATCACTTAATATATTTTCCTCATTATTGGCATCTGGGCTGTGTGTTCTAACACAAACACCGAAAGACCAAATCAAGATTAAAAAAAAAAGAGCAAAAATATTCCCATTTCAGATGGAAGAGCAGATGGAGCTCTTGGCACTTCAGAGGATTCAAATTGACCCTCTGCACCAAGCTCAGGGAAGACAGACTGTCACTGCTGACTGGAAAACACTAAAGAGACCTGTTTTCCCATCGAATATACAGTAGCATTTTCTAATTCTTTAGCTCTAAGCTGTGCATGGCCATGAAAGAGCAGCTGAGGGTTTTGGTTTTTTTTTTTTAGATTAGACTCTTTCATATCTCATGGATGCTGTTCTCTTACTTTTATGTTGAAATGATTGTCCTGAATTTTGAGATACAAGTTTGATTCTACATTTTCTTATCCATGCCTGAGAGAGGCTGTGATTAAGTGGTGACTACACCCTACTCTTTCCCCACGCCTTCTTGATAGTTTTAGAAGTTGCATCACAATCATCCAAGGATTAAAACACTCTGAAGAGAAAGGGCTAAAAGCTCAGGTGGTGCAAAAGAATTCAGCTCTGCACAGAGCAGTTCATGATCTGGCCTGAATTCTCAAAGTTATTATCAGGGAATAATCATCTTTCCCAGGTAATATGTACTATGGTGATTGCCTATCTTCAGTAATAACACACTGAGCCTTTAATGAGCTTTTCTGAATATTTTATGCTATTCCATTGGTTACAGCACTGTTTCATTAGACTGATGCAAACTACTCAGGATGAAATGTAATAACTTATTTCTAAATTACATAACTGCAGTTTGAACATCTTTTTTTTTTTTCTTTCCTGAAGAGAACAGAGTTATACTTTGGTTAAAATCTTTCTGAAGAAATAGGGCAGACACAAGAAGTATAAATCTTAACATAATATATATCCACTTAAAAGGCATCGAAGTTTCAGCTAAATTTAGAAGCTGAAAGACAGACACAAATCAGATTCTTGTAAAATGCTCAGGTAACTCGGATTCTGACAGACCCTGAGAGGTTTCTTGGAGATGTCTCTTACTTTGGTATCTCCATCTTATTTCTTATTCGGATCAAACTGTGTCCATTATATCAAATATGCCAGTACCTGAAGGGAACTTAGAGGAAAGATGGGGCAAGACTATTTACAAGGACATGTAGTGACAGAACAAGGGGGAATGGCTTCAAACTGAAAGAGAATAGGTTTATACTAGATACTAGAAAAAAAATTCTTCTGTGTGAGGATGTGAGACACTGGAACAGGTTGCCCAGGGATGCCCCATCCCTCAAGGTGTTCCAGGCCGTGTTGGATGGGGCTCTGAGCAACCTGGTCTAGTGAAAGGTGTCCCAGCCCATGGCAAGGACAAATTGGAGCTTGATTATCTCCATCGTTCCTCTCCAACCCAAGCCATTCTATGACTCTATGATTACTTTTGTGCAGTCACATTCAGGAGAAATTGTGTCCACGAAGTAAACAGGAGTTTTGAAATTATATTTGAACAAAATGGTATTTTTGGTGCTTGGCCAGCCCTCCTTTGTTTCTCTAAAGCAGAGCAAAGGAATGAGCAAGGGGGTAAGCACTTCTACAGGTTCAGAAATAGTAATAAGTTGTCAATATTTTACAAAGGACATTCCACAACTTGTGCTTCATCAGGAACTCTAGTGATATGACAAGTGGGAATGGCTTCAAAATGAAAGTGAATAGGTTTACAATAGATATTAGGAAGAAATTCTTTACTGTGAGGGTACTGAGGCACTGGAACAGGTCCAAGAGAAGCTGTGATGCCCCATCCCTGGCAGTGTTCAAAGCCAGGTTGGATGGGACTTGGAGAAACCTGATTAGTAGAAGTCCCTGCCCAGGGCAGGGGTTTGGAACGATATCGTTTTTTGGGTCCCTTCCAATCCAAACCATTCTGTGACTCTGTGCTTCTATCCAGTGTGGTAAGAAGCACACTGTGAGAATGTGGGCATTGCCCGTGCTGTGAGAATTTTAATTCTTCTTTGACACAATGAACAACTGTGAATGGACACATCAGGACTTGGCAATTACATGGCTATTGTTCATGGGCAGGGAATTCTTTTCCTAAAGACAGGCTGAGCACAGAAACTGTACTCTGAAACACTCTGCTCAGCATATGTCATTTTGAGGAGAACAACACAGACTGAAGAGATTTTGCTCTCCAGATATTATCTTCTCGACAAACATATCTTGAGAACTGGGTGCAATTTGCTGTAATAAAGGTATTACTTTTCTGAGGAATTTTTATGAACAATTCTAAAGAGAAGGTAGACTCTGAAAGATACAATAAGGCTCCTCTCCTCCCTCCATGGAAGGGAACTCTACCCAGGAGATGCCAAGAATTCTCTTTCCACACATCACAGAACCTTTCACTTTGTCCACTGTCTTTGTTTTCTGTAATGGAAGTCTAATTAATCACTGAGTTAATTTTAAGAACTCTGACAAAAAGTCACCAGTTCCACCCTCTGTGCCATTTTGCATTATGCCCTGGTGGATGTATTGGAAAGGAGACTTATATGTGATGGCAATACTTCCTCTGGCAGGATCTGCAGAGCCACATCATAGATAGCCTGCTCCAGGAAAGATGCAGATATAATCTAAAATGTGCTGAGATCCCTCATGATTTATTTAAATCCAAAATAAAAAGTCAGAGCTGTACAGAAATATTTCTCATCATATTTTACTGAAACTAGGATAACAAAGAAAAATCCTTCACTCTACTGAATGCATAGCAAAATAAATTTGGCCCTTTTACTAATACAGTTTTAGCTGTCCCACTCTACCTCAATTTTTAAATTAATTCATTTTTATCATGTACCCTTATTTTTCTCTATAAAACTGGCAAAAACAGATTAGCTTCAAAAAACATTTCCCTTTTAAATAGTTATTTTTCGGTTTTAAGGGAAAATAGAAGCATCTGAAATTATGAACATCATTTGCCACTCAAATATATTTTTGTGCCAAGTTTTGGTATAAAGCAAATTTTCAGCTGAGTGACAAACCAATAAATATGTAGGCTTACAGTAGCTCTTCTGAGAAACTGAACTTCAAATAGTGTCTTTATAATACTAACAAAAATGTGCTAATTTTTGTGCTTATTTTTTCTTTCTTAGTTTGTTCCTGATGGTTAGGAAGTTGATCGTTCATTTTTCTACTGCCATTCACACCAGCTGCTATAAAGCAGCTATAAAAATACTCCCAGTGCAGATCTTGACCGTAGATCACTGTACCTAGACCCAGCTGCAGATGGATGGAGCAGCTGGTCCAGAGAGGTGCTGTTCCTGACTCCCACACACACTTGGTCATGATGCATGAAGCAGCACAGTTGCTCCCCAGCCACAATTCCCATTCAGTCACAGATTTATGAAGTAATGAGCCGCCTACCAGAAAAAAACAAAACCAGCAGCTCTCCAGCACACTTTAAACAAACACCCAAGAATATTCCATAATTATAAATAACTGCAACTCAGCCATCAGATGAATTGCTAAAACTTTTTTACATAGCTTGTTAAATGGTAAGCAAATAGAGTAGAGCAAGGAAAGAAGGAAATACGCTTATGTTGGGAGATAGCAACATAAAAGTTGGTAATAATTTTTCAGAATACTTTTCAGGATATTTTCTCTTTTTTTAACATCTGTGTGATGGTTGAAGGGGCTGTTTTGCAATGATTTATGAATATTTCATGTAACCTGGCTATTTAATAATTACAAAGTGAACATGCCAGATTATCCTGACTTCAGCTATAAGATATGGATTCTGTAGTAAATGCCAATATACTATGAAGGGACAACAGGCAGCCTACATCTTGTGAGGATGCAAAGTCCCGGCTCCAAAGCAATTAACATTGTTTTTTACTAGCTTGGGTATAGGGGGCCATCAAGGATTAGTGGCCAAATGGAAATAGTCTCTCCAGAGGGGAGGCAGGAATTTCTTGTGAGGTGTTCCTACACAGTCCCTTTTTGTGGCACATGTGCAGAATAGGCCTATGCAAACAACAGATGGAGGTGATGGGGGTTTTGGTAAGGAGGGCATGGAGGGGGCTTGCTGTTCTAAAATTATTTTCTTCTTGGTGTTTTGCTTCCAGTTTTAAACTACTCATTCAAGAACACTAGTTACTGCAGCTGCCAAAGGTGGGATGCTTTTGAGTTCTTGAGCAGTGTATCTCCCAGCTGTATCCTGACATTAAGCATTATGACACCATGCTGGTGGAGCATACACTTCTCTCCCCATGTCTAATGTCGGGGTTTTCATGTAAAAACAACCTAGGAACAGACAGAAGAAACCCAGTGCACAATCTGAGCATCAGTGTTCAGCCTTGACCTGGACACTGCAGTTCCCAGAGGTGTGCTGAGGTGCAGATACTGCTTGCTTTCATCAGTGACCATAGTCTCAAATGGACAAGAACAACACTTGTCCATCCAGTTTGACCTGATGGACAACTGCAGTGAGTGTAGAAAAATAACTGTACATTGGACAAAGACTAGAAATAAGGGCCTGAGAGTTAAAGTTTTAAAACACTCACTTGCAAAAAGATTTAAATAACAATTATGTACCCTGCAGTACACCTTTCAGAAACTTAATATTATTTGACTTTGCTTATTATTATTTAGTGCTGATAAGAAATATACTCGCAGCTCTAAAGAACCCAACCTCCTCTATGCTATTTTTTCCTACAGAAGCAACACTGAGCTATATTATCTATTTTATTTTCTACCAATTTTTCTTGAAAAATCCACCACAGATCTTAAGGCTTAAAAACAATACAATAACAGTGGCTGATTTTATTTGATGTCAATTACCCTTGAAAGGGCAGGTTCAATCCTTTATGTCTCTCTTCTTCAATGAGCATAAGTAATTCAATGACTTGTCCTGTATCAGCAGAGAAATGGCTGCATTATCTAATAGCCTTCTTCCATCTCTAACTTTTAAGACCCTATCAATGTCAATAGTTGAATTGTGTAACAAGGCTAATGTATTTACAGAAAGCCAAGATAATGGAAATAATAAAATCTAGACTTAGGAACTCTCCAATTTTAATAAGATAATATGTTGATTTTTTACCAGACAGATATTTTCTTTTTTGTTCTCAATAGCTCTCCTCATTGACTTTGTCCTCTCTTTTTGGAGAGCTCTTATATGAATGGAATCCCACAAGAAATTAACCATAGCCATATATAAACTGATTAGTTAAGCAATGCATGACAGCAAGGGCTTGTATGCACAGAGACTGAAGGGAATTTGGGACAGAAGTCCAAACTGTGACCTTCCCAGGTACTAACATTTAGGAAGTGAGAGTGTGCATTACCCTAGAGAAACCTGGAAAGAAGTTCTCTTCTGACCTTTGCCTTCTCCCACAGAATTAATTGTCCTTGCTTATTCCATTAACACTTTATTTCAGTGAGGTCTATCCAATGCAGTAGCACAGGAAACAGGAGGGTTTTAAAACTTGGGCTAATAGGCAGCTTGGGCTACCTATATCTAGGCAGAAGACAGCTGATTTCATAAGGGGATTACATTATCCAACTTCTCCTCACAACACAACAGAGTTGTAACCAGCAAGTTTGTTTTAGAAGTAACAATTGGGAGTCCACTTTTTGTAGCACTCATGTAAAGTGTACTCTTTGATATAAAGGAAGTCCCACCAATAACTCAACATGGTCATACAGAATTGTAAAACAAACAAATACAGAAGGCCCTTCCTTGCTTGCTGGGAAGTTTAATTTTATTTCCAACAGGAATGGTGGCTGAGAAAAAAGTGTATTTCTAAAGTCCACTTTGAATATCAAGATGCAAATGAAATCTAAAATAGGATCAAAAATTCAGTTTGCTGTCCTGTGGCCTCTCTGTTCTCAAGCACAGTGAAACATATCTGTCCATAAATACAAACACATTTGTTTGTGTTCTGAAGCATAAGCTCAAACTCTGTAACCTTTTCTGGAGTTTTGTGTGCTGCTCTGAGTGCTAAAATGAACACCATCATCATTTTCTGTGAAGCGCTTTTGGACTTGAGTTTATTTTAGAGGCATTTTATCTGGAGCAAAAGCTTGTTAGCAGGATGGCATTTCTGAACCTGCCTTCCCACAGCTCCTGAGCCGTGTGTGTGCTTTTTGGGGTACAGTGTCATTTTCCACTAGCTCTGAAGAATGTCTTTTTGTGCCATAGTGGCTCACCTGCTTAATAATGGTAAATTGCTATATAATCATTAACCGACGAATATCTGTTAAAGTCAACCTGAAATAAGGAAAAACAGATATTGTTTTCTGTGTTTAATGAAAAAGGCTTATGCATCCTCATGCCGTATTGTCTGACCTTTCTTGGGTTTGGACCTTATGTACCAGACAGAGGTATTTACCACATAATCCATGTATTTGAATGCTGTTTACAGGTTACCCAGAATACATCTGGAAAAGAAAAACAGCAGCCCCTGGCAAATGTGCCGATGAGCACAACCTTTGAGCAAAGGGAAGTGGGACACCTGAGAGCTGCAGATCCCAGAACACAACTGCTCACTTGCCCTGTCATCCCCTGGAGGCATATGAAAACTTCTACCGTTAACAAGAAGCCAGAACATTTCACTTTCTTCAAAATTTCACAGCTAGGTGAAGAGGAATAAATATCATTCCATCTCCAGTGCACTTTAATTATTTCGTTCTGCTGCAGGAACAAAAATTCATCATTAAAAGTTTTCCCGATAGAAAGAGTTTCTGACACATCCAGAGCGAATGGCAGCTCTTCATGGTTGAACAGAACAGGCACTTAAGCCATAGAGCTGATAGTAAATGTAAAATGGTGGGATGATTTCTGCATAAATGGGGAGAACAACCTAAAATTTCTTTTTTCAGAGAGGGCAAATCTCCTTAGAGATAGCATTGACATGGCCATAAATCAAGATGCAAGGATATCTTTAAAGGTATTTGACCCCATTTTACTGGTATAACTCAGGTGATTTCCCTCTTAAGGCAGATTTTATAGCCTCATTGAAATAATTCTCTTATGGTAATCAAGGCTTCAACAGGGCCATCATTCTCTGTGTGTGACCCAGTCACCACTGGAGGAAGGATATTACCCCAAAGAGGCAGGAATAGCAGCAAGAGCAGCAGCTGCCACAACCTTACTTCAGCACTGAGAATGTTGCTCTAGTGCAGGAGGGCAGTGCCTCATTGAGGGATTCAGTCCACTGCTATCATTTCCAGTATTAAGCTGCAAAGTCATATAGATATGCTAAAATTAGTGCCTTTGCTATCAAAACTGTATTGAAAACCACACCTCCACCCTCTCCCTTATTGTCCTATAGGAAACCAACACCTTTCCTCTCAGGGGAAGTTTATCTACATGATTTTGGCCTTCCTTGTATTGAGTCAGATCAAAGGTTCATCCAGTTTAGGAACTTGACTTACAGTGAGCAGCCACGGATGCTTAGGAAAGAATAAGAGGAGGTCACGTGCAGAGTGATCCCTGCCCTGCCATGCACCTCTAGTTTCTGATAACCTAGATGTACTGACTTTTGTTGAATGAAATACTCGACTTCTTTCTGTGGTAATGCAAAGTAATGCTTTTTATCCTCAGCTTTTGTTTTCTTGTTTGTTTTTCCTGACAGCCAATTTCAGTTTTCCCTCATTGTTCTTTGTCTTACCATTGTCCACAGGTACAAATGTGACAATTTTCCAACTATGCCAGTTGCTCTAGTTAAAGACACAGCCTCTCTTCCTGCAAACCTTGGTCTTCCATTGGCTGCTTTCTAGTTCTTGTGTTCTGAGATATAATGATGAATCCATCCTATATGTATTATTCAAAAAATCCATGGTTTTATCTACCTTATCATATTTTCTTCCAACTGCTCTTTTCTGGATGAAGAGTCCAAGTCTAGCCTCAATTCTAATGGAAAGGAGAAGAAGGATATACTGAGCAGCTGAGACTCTTTGTCAAGCTAGTCAAAAATACGTCACCAAAGTATTTATTCTTGGAAAATGTCAGTTTTTAGAAACTTAGTGTTTTTCCAGGAATGGTCCAGCCTTGAAAAATCTTTAGTAAGAGGTTTCTCTAGTCAGGGTAGGTTTTCTGGCCAAACTGAAAGCAGAAATGAGGGAATAACTGCACAACCATTAGCTGCTGGGCTGTAACAACATGGAAATGCAAACATCATTCAACCTATCTTCAGGACCACAGAGCTTATACAAAGTTAAAGAAATTCTCACTGGATTAAGTAGTTTGCAATTAATCCAGGTCAAAGAAGGAACCAGTAGGATGGTATAGTGAACCCATAAATTGTCATGCTTGTGGAATTACTCTAAACACTCTGACACAATGCACTCCATTCTCCTTCACCCTAGGGCTCTTTTACCAAAGCTAGCAACATGAAGAACCCTCAAATTGTAAAGTAAAAATAAATTATTATCCATTTTCATGTAGTTCTACACAAACTGTGTGTTGCTGCCTGAGAAACACAAAATTGCTCTGAAATTATAACAGAAAGGAAAATCATTTACCAGAACTGTGAAACTTGGCTTTGTCACTGAATAGTGGCTTGAGCTGCATCTGGACACCAGGTTCTGCCTTTGGTGAACTTTGTTCCAATATTTTGCTTTGGAAGAGAGAAGGGTAAGAACAAATTCATCATTTCTCATTCAGGAAGCTAAAGATTGCGGCATCTAAGGGTCATTTCTGGTGAAAGGCAGTTTTTGGATTGTATACCGCAGTTCTCAGATACTCAGCATGTTGCTGCTTGTTTTGTATGAAGTTAGCTGTAGTGTTAGCGAGCACCAGGGATGTCATAGCCAACATTTCATTTCTTGGCTCAGTTAACAATTGCAGAGTAGATGCTGCTGACTGTGAAATGTAGGGAATGAAGTATTTGTGCATGGAACTCAGTCCTGAGTAGATTTTTTACTTAACTTTAAAAAGTTTCAAGATTTCGTTCTTTAGCCAAGTTTAATACTGATATTATTTCAAAAGTAACAACCAAGGCTGATCCTTCCAAGTGCTCAATTTCCTCAGCAGCAGCTGAATTCCACATTAAAAGCTGGTGTGTGCATATAGTGCCAATCAGAGCAATGCAAAGATACCCCCTAGAGTTGTACAGCAATATTAGCAGTGCTGCAGTTCCTAACAGTGAGGCAGACTGATACATCTCTTCCAGCCCTGGATGTGATGTGGGTAACTCCAGAGCAATAGGTAATTTCTTTAACACACCTGAAGGTATAGTGAAAAAGAAGGATGTTTTGAAAGTGTCTCTTTTATTTTTTGCTCCATGTAGCTCTCTTTCAGATTGGAATAGTTTTCATTCCCATTCTACTGCTAGGAAAGCAAGAGAGCTTTCACTGAGGCTGAACAAAAGTGGAAAAAAATCAGTGAAGAATCAGTGTTCTTTACTATTTAAGCACCATGTATGAATACAGCTTGGAACAAATGTACCTCTGCTGACAGGTGGAAGAGATAGACTTACTTGTGTTGATATAGCTGTATGAGAAAGGAGCTAAATTATCACTTTTCCCTACCATTCAGTATCCATGCTGGGAAGAGAGCTTATTATCTCTATGACAATTACTCTCCTGTGCATTGCAATATGGAGAGTAGCTCAGCTAAAGCATGTTGTCTCTGCTGAACTAAAAATGACAAATTTCACAAACTCATATTCAATGTCAGCTTCTCCTTTGTTCTTCAATTTTTGTGATCCGCAAGATTAATCTCCTGGTTAAATCACTTAACAGCTACAGTACTTACAGCTTTATTGTTTTCACATTATCCAGCACATCAAAACCCAAGCCAAAACACAACCACCCAGGCCAAATTTTTGAAAGGGTGTGTCTAGGAACAAGTTTTTCTTTGTGAATAAGGAAGCATTTATATAAGGTTTTGATTAAAACTGAATACTGTGTAGCCATTGGCAAAAATACTAACTTCGTATTGATGCTTAGAGCAAAATGTCTCCTATTTTGTGCTGTACTGTTGACTAAAGTGGTGAATATAGTTTGTACTCTTATTTTACCTACACCATATTTTGGTGTCCATAGTTTTCTGTGTTGAAATGGGTTCACAAAAATCCAAGGTCAGTTGAAGAAAGCCCCAGGATGATGGATGTTACAAATATATCCTGAAGAATTATCAAAGACAAAAAATAAATGATACGTACACTAAAAAACCCTAAACCCCTCCAAAAAACAAACAAGAAAACAAGCAAACAAAAAAACATTAGGAAAAAACTGTGTAAAATGATTTTTTTAACAGAACTTTGTAAAATGCTTTTATATCACTAAAATATTTCTTCAACCTGGTAAAAAGACCCAATTCTTCAAGACCCAGAGATTTAAGTTTTTTTTCAGGATAATACAACTGATTTTCACTATAAGATACATAAAACACTTATAATTCCGGTCTTAATTCAATTTTCTCAGTCTAATTAAAAAATTCACATCTGTATTCTGAAATCAGATGCTTCCA
Source organism: Pachycephala philippinensis (assembly GCA_013397055.1). Lineage (NCBI taxonomy): Eukaryota > Metazoa > Chordata > Aves > Passeriformes > Pachycephala > Pachycephala philippinensis. The sequence continues at coordinate 1,245,817 of VWZT01013953.1, read as the reverse complement.
TAGAATCAGAGGCTTTGCAGAAGGCCAGGTAAATTAGTTTTCCCAGATTTTCTTTGTCTCAAAAATCAGATATCTTCTCAAAGCGAGTGAAAAAGCTAGTACATAAAAATTACCTTAAACTGACTTTTTTGTTCAGCTTTCAGTTGCACCTTTCTGTGCTTTCCTTTGCAGTTTGTCCTACAGTGTCACCTGCTTCTAAGGTGAGACCGGCAGCCCGAGCACTGCCTGCAGCTGCTGGATGGAGCGAAGTCCTGGCCCAAGCCCTCTCTCTGCCCCAGACTTTTGCAGAGCTCTTGCATTATTTTATTTGTCTGTGACTCCAGTGGTTATCTCTGAAATGGAACTGCCCTTCCTTTAAACAAAGTCGTGAAGAGATTTACAGCGGTGGTCAGTCGCACCCTCAAACCCGCTCGCAGAAATAGCTGCGTGCAGGCTTTTACATGCACACACCCAGCTTTCTCATGGACATTTTGCAGCTTTTACAAACGCTCTAGAAAGCATGAGAGCTCTAGGCAGCTTTTCTTCTCCGGCAGCATGTCTTTCTGTGAGTGTTCATGAGGTCCACACACACACCTAATTGGGTGTCAACCAGTCTCTGATAAAGGTTCTGGATGACCCCTAGGAAAGGAAACGTGACTGGCAAAAGCTTTCTTCCTATTCTGCAGAAAAACACTCTGATGCCTCCTGATTGCACATGCTACCGGCTATTGCCTTTGCAAAAGAAGGTAAAACATGAAATTTAAGGCACTTCTGCATTAAAAGACACAAAAGAAGCAGAAGGAATAAATGTTGCAAACGTAGCTGTAGGGGATAAAGCTATCCTCCTTCCACTAAACGTGTCTGCAGAAGAACACTTGAGATAAGCTTCATTATCTTTCTATAGACACCTTGCTAACACAGGTGGGAGTCACTTAGGTAACTAGCAGATGAAGGGTTTGCTCAAGGTCAAGCAGAGCCTGTCAAAGTCACTGTTAACCCAGTGAGAAAAAATATATTGAAAGCCTCCCACAGAAAAAAAAAAAGCTCCTTTTCTCTTTTCAAAATGCAAATTTCCTCAGAGAATGTTTTTTTTCTTTTTTGTTCAGTTTTTCCATACAAGTCGTGAACAAATGTTCGATTTTTTAATTGTGATTTTTTAAGACCCTGCATTTTTCATGTCTTTCCAGTGTTTTGTGTGGACAATATTGCATCCCTCTTAGCTGTAGTTGGTGCCAGTTGTGGAATCTGGAAGTACTGATTTCCAGACCCTTGTATTTAAGTATTTCATTTTATGTTTCAGTATTTCAGAAATACTACGGTTAAAAAAAAAAAAAAGAAAGGAAAGGAAACTCCCCAAATACAGCTCCGAGTGATCTACATAAAGCAAACAGAAATGTAGGTGCTGGATTGTGTCCAGAACTCCTGGTTTCCTGCGACACTTACAAGACAAAAGTTAGGGCAGCATGCTGCAAAAAGATACCACGCTTTTCCAGCACTGATAGTCCTTCCACATCTGCAGTGCCATAGCTATAGAATTGGTTGTCAGACCCAAATTATCTCTCTTGCAGGCTGTACTGCCCAGGTTTGCAGGGCCATAAATCAAGGCTATAGTCTGGCAATTGGGAGAGGAAAGAGCTTTTTAATAATTTTTTTTAAAAACCTATTATTTTTTTAGAAAAAGTAATTCCAATTAACTTTTTAATCTTTTTGATATTTTGTTTGGTTATTTGGGGGCTTTTTTTCCCTTCCTCCACTACTTTTTTGTGGTAAGCAGTGAGTTCATTCCATGGGAGCTGATGGAATGGAGACTATAGGGGAAAGACAAGAGTGCTTTCAGAGATGACATTTTTAATTTATAGCTGAGGATAGTCTAGGAGCAAAGACAGGCTAGAGTGACAATCTGGATTTAAACATTGTTGAACTGGGACCAGCTCGTGCAAAAACTTCAGGTACAATACCTTCAGAAGCAGGTCAACCTAAACAGCAGAACTGAATTCAAACCCGTTTTGAGCTAGGTCTAAAATAAGCAGCTTGATCTTACATCTTATTCCTTGATACTTATCTTTCTTATCCCCACATTAATGGCCATACAGTATTTGTGCTCTTTTTTCTTGATTTTAAATTTTTCTTTTGTAAGAAAAATTAAAAGGTCTCTTGGGAGGAGAAAAAAAATGTGCATTTTAGGGAAGTGGATGCCCGCATTTCTGAGGAATCACAGTGAAAAAGAAAATTTTTTGTCAGAGTTGGAAACATGAATGCTGGTAGGAAGGCAGCTGAAGTGTTACAGCACCATCTCCTGGAAGTCAGACATTTCTGAATTTCTAGACCCACTTTAATACACAGTCACACAGACAGATGAAATTTAACTTGGGGTTAATTTAATGTATTTGCCTTCACAAAATTGTTTTAACAAAATATGGGGCTAATAAAAAAATTCCCATGACTTATAATATTTGCAGGTAAATTTTTCCATATAGGAATTTACTGCCATCAGGCAGTACTCACTCCTTAAATTCAAGCATTTGGTACTAAATCATGAGAAAAGGGAGTCATAAACTTTGACAGTAAATGTGGTTAGAGATTGTCCTTCAACAAAAATGTATTTGGTTAGCTTTTAGTAATTTTCTGTGACATAATAATAAATGTGTCTAACTAATTCTGCAAAAAATAATAAAAAAAATCTAACTAATTCTGAAAAAATGCACTAAAAGTAGTATTTAAGATTTTGAGATTTTACATCGTCAATTTCTGCTGTCCTAGACTCAGCTTTATAACCCAGTAGTATAAATTAGTCTTCAAAAAAAAAGTGATCGTGAACGTGTAAATATATATTTCGAAAACAAAATACAACTGTTATACAAGTGTTTATATATTTTTTGCCATGAGGATTCTTGATGATTTCCTCCCAAATACCTACTGAAATTTTTTAGCTAATCATAGTATGTCCAGGCAAGTTTTTTCCTGAAACCAGAGGTTTTCCTCCATGTTAAGAGAGCGATTTCCCACTCGTGCTGAGGCTATGACTCCCTGAATAAACAGCCCTGCATATCACCTGTTCTGGCTCGGAACGTGTCCCCAGTGCGAACAGTCCCAGAGCTGCTCCCAGTCAGGGGTCCAGCATCTCCCTGAACTCGTGTTGGCTCTCAGGGCACACGGGATGGTGCAGAGCAGGAGCTGCAGCCCAAAGAGTCCTGACTGAGGCAATTCTCAAACAGGGTTTGAAGGTCAGCTCTGTTTTCCAGTTCAGGTGTTTTGTGTTGTGACTAAATCTCCTCTTGGCCTATTTTTGTTTCATATGCATTTTGTCTGCAGAGGGGTAGACCCTGCTTTTAAAAAAGTGATGTCCAGCAATAATAACTCAGAGAACCCTGGAAAGTGGTTTCCTTTGCCACAACTCAGTTCAGCAATATTGATAGGCATAACAGGCACTCAACAGAGCTTTAAGACAATTTGCCTTCACGTACCTCTGCTGAGACATATTTTGGCTTTTTTTTTATACTGAATTCTTCCCTCTTTTCCGCCTGCTCTCTGCAAGAAGCCGTGTCTTGTTGAGACACATCCAGAAACAGCTTATGTTTTTGCCGTATTCACATTTCTGTTTTAAATTTACAGTGTGAAATGTCTCAGCCAAGTTTGGCAGCTCGGGCAGCTCGCTCCATCCCGCGGCAGCTCCGCTCCTTGCAGCAGCGCTTCCAGGCTCCCCTCGGGCGGCTCCAGCCCCCAGCGCCCGGGCACTACAGGCGGCTGCGAAAACCCACAGCGTCTGCCAAACCCGGGGACAATGCTGCCTCTAACTTTTTCTTTAATTCCATTGGCACCTCGTCTGTAACGCCGCACGCTCCCTCTGCGCAGCGAGGGAACGCCGCACGTTCCCTCTTGTGGTGCATCCTTGCTGCTCCGGCTCGCTTCCTTGTGCCAAACTGCAGTACAGCCTGGATGCACCCCCTTGGGAACAGGGAACAGTCCCCCGATAGAGAGCCCTCGGAGTGGCTCAGGAGGAAGGGCCTTCAAATTCTACTCCTCTGAGCATTGCTGATCACATCTGCTTTCACCAAGACAGGAACTCAAACTGGGCACACAAAAGGGTAACAACAGCGCTTTCAACATGGAAAGTAAACCCCTGTGCAGACAAATCATGAAAACAATCACATTTAAAGATAGCATTTATCATAGGGCTTTTCCAAAATTATTCCAGTCATGAGTGAATCATGGCTAAACACTGAACTGTTTCATATTCAAGAAATAGAACCATAGAAAAATAGGATTTGAAGGAACTTCAAAACCTTACTGCTCTATGATGAGATCAGTTATACTTTCTAATTATACATTAACTATGCCTTGTAAGTATAGCTCTATACTATATATATACACTAAATCTCCTAATCACCAATCAGCCTCTTCCACTGGTTCACTAACTTTTACTTTTTTAAATTTTAGTAAGCTTCCACGGTGTCTGACCTGAATGTCTTCTGTATTTCTTCAATTCCCCTGTTGTTCAGTATATCCCTACTGGGTGTGAAAAACAAACTATCCTTTTCCTCTCTGCATGAGCTCTTTACATTCCTGAAGCCTTTGTTGTTTTGTCTCCTTCAGGTTTCTTTCCTTCAGGATGCCCTCCCCTCCGCTTTAGCTATTTATGACAATATTTCCTCATTCCTCATGCTTTTTAGACCTCTAGTTCAGCTTCCAGACTCTCCAGAAGGTTCACTTAATTCTTGCAGTACAGTACTCAGAGCTGTGGTACTCAAGAATAGCTGTAGTGGTCCAACTAAGACCTTAGCAGCAAAGAGAAAACTTTTCTTAGAAATACTTCTGTCCTTCTTTTTGTGGTTTTGGTTTAGTTTTCTTTTTAGATATAAAGATATCTCCTTTCTTTTATGTCCTTGTGGTATGCTGTCATCAAATGTACATTGTATTTTATTATTCAAAATTCCAACATAGATAAAAGCACACCCTCCACTTGGAAATCCAGTCTTTTTTGCATGTGAGCTCTTCAAAGTCAAAACACTCTCATCCTTGAAACACAGACTGGGGTCATGTCAAATGTATTCAAGATTGCCTTTGCGATGAATGTTACGGTCCAACAAGAAGACAGAAACCAAATGGGCTGAGAATTTCGTTCCATTTAGAACAATAGCAAAACACAGTTGGCCTGAGCTTCTATCTATTACACCTGGCTCAGAGGACTTCTAAGCTGAAGAGTCATGCCAGCATCAGCTGTAGATCACATATTTTTTTATTATTTTTGTGAAATTCTGGGAGAAGGAATGTTGAAACACTGCATATGTTACATATCAAAACCACCTGGATATATGTTGCTTTAACTATTGACATTACATCATGACAACTGAAATAGCATTGCATAAATCTCTCTAATACCCTTCAGGAGGCCATCAATAATTTTTAAGTGTTCAGAACACTGAAGTGTAAGATAGAGAAGATAGTGTTGGTCCTTTGGATGTAGGGATGCATTGCACTTCACCACAGCATTTTTAATAAATCTCAGTAATGAGAAAGTACATAGTGACATGGTGATGGTCTTGATTTGTACCTCAGTTACCTCTGACAATTTTAATATCGTATCTTTAAGCAACTTTGCTTGTACTGTTTCTCATTCTCTACTTTCTCACAGCTGTAAAATGGACTTACTTCATGATACAGTTTGAAAATTGCTTCCTGATCAGAAATAGATGAGAAACATGGAAATATATAGCTCTTATTTTCACATCTATCTAATCAAGATAGTGAAAATTAAAGTCTTCCCTTAAACAAATAGTTTTATGAACTTTACAGCCCAGTATTTGCCTGGTTTAGGAATAGCAGAAAAGTTACTACACTGTAAATGTTGTAAAAATCTTTCAATCTGAAACAGATTGGTAAAGGGCTTTGGGCTATCTAATAAAGGATACTAGGAAGAATATAATCAGATGGACACGTAGTGAGGAACAATATTAAAATAAAAATTACATGTTATTATATTTGCAACTTATTTCCCCTTTCTTCTTTTCCTTGAAATTTAGTCCGGGAATTTCTTTCCAGACCACAGAGCCTTGCCGGTCATGGACAGACCCAACAGCAATGATGGACCCAAAACCCCAGATGCCACCTGTAGGCCACTGCTGCATCATCTGAGTCAGGCAGGAGAGGCTGGCCCTGGCCTTTTCCGTGTGCTGCTGCAAGTTGCTGTGCCAAGCACCAGGGACAGGTATTTCTCCTCAATAGGTTGGTCTCTCATGGAGCTAAGGGATCAGGAGGTGGGAGAAAAGCGAAAAGCATGCTGAAAAAAAAGCACTGCAGCTAATGAGAGGAAAGGTGATGAAAGTCACTGTGAGAACTGAAAGGAAACGTTACACAGGATGTAGTGCTGGAGTTTGGAAAGAGCCTGAATATCTCAGCCTCCACAAGGCTCCAAAGGGAGCAGAGATGTTGGGAAACCTCGACAAACACACCCTCCAGGAGCAGGTGTTCCATGCTGGCTCATCCCACTTCGCTCCCCTCCTGACCAGGTAACCCGCACCTCCACACCTCTCTGTGAGTGGGAAGTGTTTGGGATCTGTCCCTAGGGAAATGAAACAGCAGAGTTAGATTGAGGAGGAGGAGGGCAAAGAGCCTGCTAGTCACCTTGTGCTGAAGGTGACTGTAAGGAACAGGAATTTCTATTTATATATGTACTAAATCCAGGCTGAATGCACAGGAAGGTCAACTTTGAGCTACTGGCCCTGCAAATGTTGGGGAAGAGACTTGACCACTTAGGGAGAAAAAGTAAAGCAAGGAAAGGTGGAGGTGAAAACTGCACTTAACCAGATGACAGGAAAAGTGGGGGAAAAAAACAACTTGCCTAAGGAAATTACAAATTAAGGGTCAAAGTAAATGAAGAAAAAAAACAGAAGATAAAATTGTAAAATTCAAAAAAAAAGGACAGTGCATCCCTACTAAAAGCAGTGTTTCATTAGGACTGGTGAGAGTTTCAGGGAACCTGAAGAGTGTCAATGACACAAAGATGACATATGTTACATTAAAGACATTAAAAATTGCATTAAGCATAGAAGAAAAATAGCAATTTGAAAAAATATAGTCACTGAAACGAGGCAGAGAGCAGGTACAGGAGTAGTTGCTTTTAAAAACTGAGGTAAAGCTGCCATTTTATCATATTCTGAGAAATCCAGGGAAACTCCCATTCCCTTTCTCCTCCTGCGTGGAAAACCAGAAATCTGATAGGACAGGCATGAGAAAAGTGAGGTGGTATCAGAAATTGTACTTAGAATGCAAATGTATATGAGAGAGGAGGAATTAGACTGAGGATGCAGTAACACTCTAAAGTTAAAAAATACAAAACAGCAACAATTTCTGGAGTTCAAATTCAATTTTTTCCCCTGTTCCCTATGAATAACATTTAGCAACAGTTATTCTGGTCCTTTGGCCAACTTTACTCTGAGAATGCTGATAACTCTGCAGTAACCAAAGGTTTAAAAACCTCTATGAGACTTAAACAGAAAAAAATATACTAATTCTGATCACGAAGGAAAACATGACAGCAGGAATGAACCAGGGGAATGTACTGCACCTTGTTCTGGAAAATCTATCATGGGCATAACTCTGATTTGCTATAGAAAAATAGTCACACAGCAAGCTGGAAAATAAGCTTTGCCACTTTCCTACCCTTCTTTTTGCAATGTCTCCACATCTTTCTCTATTATCACATCTCCAGCATTTAGATGATGGATGAAAGACCTGTGAGGAATTTTTAGAAACTGAGATTTTAAGAACCTCTTAAAGTACTCTACTGAGTTTACTGACTGAAATAATAATAGTCCTAATTTTATGCCACATTGCAGTAGTCCTCAGAAGATTTTCTTGAATAGGTCTGTTCCATTTTTTTTTATATCAACAAATAAGTAGCACCTGATTCACTGGTGGCTCTTCTTTGAAAGGACTTTTCTTTTAAGTATTATATATATTCACATAATATGAAAACATAATAGCAGTTGACTAACTATCAGTTTGCTCTGAATAGAATTGAAATTAATCCCAACGGCTTAAGTCACACTCAGTTGCAACTTTCCTTTAGATTCCTTTTCCTGTCCCCTGCCAAAAGCTATTGACCTTGTCTTGTTTAGTTTGAGTCTTAAAAGTGTCAACATAGGATCTTCAGAAGAAGCAGCAGGGAGTTTTGGTGCTCCCCTGGAGATACCAAGTGTCAGGGGGCTACTGCTGAGCTCAGTGGAGAAGTCAATCCCAGAAATAAATAGGGCCCTGGTAACCCATTGTACTTAAGCACAGAGGTTTAGTCCAGACTGTTGGTCTGGTCTTAACTTATGGCTCAGAGGCAGCAATTGTGAGGGTCAGCACTGGAGAAATGCTGATTAGTAAAATGTGACTAAAAACCTCTTCAGAACATCAGCTGACAGGGTACCACATTTAGATTCGAATTTCAGTTTCAGCTTTGAAGTGTTAAATCAGGGACTTACTTAGAAGCCCCCTTTCCCACAGAAAGGCTGGGATCACTTAAACAGCAACAGATGGCAGCAAGAGAGAACTTCATGGAATAAACCAAGAGTTTGCAGGCTATGGAAAAGAAGGTAATAAGGCTGTGTGATTTCCCCCTGCTAGAGCTGTCTCAGCAGCCAGCTCTTCCTCCACCTGCCCTCAGGGGAGCTATGACCAGGCTAGGATCCCAACTGTAGATGTTTTTATCTGGGTCACAGTCTAGATTTTCAGGGAATGTGGTTTATAGCAGAATCCAGAGAGCCAGGAAGTGCAATTTCCTAGAAATCGAATGGAAGAATTGCAGGAAGAGAGGGTGGGCTGAGAAGCATGAGAGAAAGCAAAAACTTCATAGATGTACTAGACATGGAGACTCCAAGAACAAAGAAGCTGAGGTCTGCAGAAGCCCAGTGAAAGAAAAGGAACACATTTCTCCACAGGGAGAAAGTTGGCTGTGACCTACTATTGCTGGCAGATGGAGCTTCAGCCTCAGCTGGTGATCTATTAGGCTCTAAAAAAGTAGTAAACTGTCTTGGCAATGAGAGGGAAACCGACTGCAATGCTGAAGGAAGAAAAACCACATGCTCTGACGGCTTAGTGGTTCATGACCCCTGCTCACAAAAGAAAATGAAAGGTGGCAGTGGTTGGTGACTCACTTCTCTGGGTAACAGAGACATCTGTTTGCTAGTATGACCTAATGCTTACGGAGAGGCTTTGCCCAAACCAGAGCTATTGCACAAGTTTGCCAAGGCTCGTTCAGCCCTCTGACACCTCCTCCACATGGCTCAGTCACTTGAGAGCTAATGCCACTGCTCTAGGAAGAAGCAAGGGAAAACCATGAGAAACAGCAGGGATCCTGAAGCAATGGTGAGAGAATTGGAGCCTCAGCTGGTGTTCTTATCAATCCCATCAGAGAGGGTAAAAGCCCAAGCAAGGACAGACACATCCTGGAGATAAATATATGGCTGTACAGATGGTGAGGCTTAGAGTACTTGGGTTTCCTGAAGGGGGAGGCGGTATTCATAATAGGGTCATAAGAGGGATGAGAAGGAAATGACTGAATCGGTTGTAGATATGTGTAAAGTTTTTTGCCTTAAATGATGCAGGATGCACATGTTCACTCTGAGATCTGGAATCTGGAGGGAGAGAGACCTGTTGAAATTCTCCAGGGTAATAACAGAAGGAGGAAAGGACATCTTTGGAAAAGAAATAAAGCAGGATGCAGAGAATGCAACCCGGGGTGTGTTTAAATTTATTTTAGTCTTTTCTTAGTTAGGTATCTAATTTAAACTAGTCATGTGGGCTCATATTGCAGTCAGACCCTTTTACCTGTCCTAGACTGCTGTTTTATGCTGGGAAAAACTGCCTCTGAAGGAGTTTGTTTCTCTACATGGACTCTGAAGGAAACCTAGATAACTAAGTGCCTAGGATAGCTAAAAAATCAGAATAAAATATTGTCTCTTTCACAGATCTGAGTGGAAATCAAATCCCTTCTTGACTTGATTCTGATCAAAAAGAAAAACATGACTGAAAATAAGATGGGGAATGTAAATTAAAGGAGAATGAGCAGTGGAGTAGTAGAATTGATACATCTTGGAAATGAAGGAGGAGAGAACACTGGAAAAACATGACAGTGGGCTTCAAGAAAATAGATTTTCATAATTCAGTGAACTGAACAATAAGACCCATTAGGAAACACAACTATAGGAAAGAGTCCAAGGGAGTTGCAGCTGGCAGTTTCGCGAACAAGGCATAAAAAAGATGAATGGCGAAGTAAGTACAAGGAAGAGTGGCCATTGCGGGGCTTGATTTAACTTTTTTTCAGGACCATTGCAAAGAGAAAAGAAGTGAAATCTTTCACTCTCTCACAAGTTCCTTTCTCCCTTGTCTCTTAATTTCTCCTTAGCTGTAATTAAAAATAGTATTGCTTATAAGTTCCACCTCAGATTCTCCTTGAAAGCAAATGAATGAACATAATAGCAAGATGCTTTTGCTACCTCTTCAGTATTTCACTCTCAAGAAAGAAATTAATATAAAATACAAACTGGCCAAATTCTCAATGACAAGCATGACAAATAACATAAATGTGAAGAGCCAATGCCAGAAAGAACAAAACACAAGATCATTTCAATACAGTTTTCACAAAAAAAAGAGCAACATTAAAGCATTCCGCAGTTTTTTAAGTAGTAAGATCTACTCTTCTGCTTGATGGAAAAAGAAGACTAACGACAGATGTTGCCGATGGATCTGAAGAGTTTCATGGGTTTTTGGCTTTAGTTGTCACCAACTGTGATTAGATAGCTAACACAATTAGCATCAATGTCAAAGGATATGAAGTCCACTGGCATAGAAAAAGAGCATCTTGGAGGCTATCTAAATAACTTAACTCCTTTCAAATAATTTGATACTCTCTTTAAATTATCCTCAGAGAAATTAGGGCACTATCTAGGGCAATACCAGAAAATGTAGTCATTATTGAGGATAGCTGGGCTCCAGAAGACAGAAGAGATAAAACACAGTGTAATGTGTATAAAAAGGAGAAAAGTAGTCCTCAGTCATTTACAGACCAGCGGAGCTTCACTTCAGCTGCATAATGACACTGGAATAAATATACGTAAAGAAAAAGGCTACAAGTATTTGATACATAGATTAGTAAAGAAGAAACACTGCTGAACCCATTGAAAGACCTTTGATGACAGAGTAAAGGGGTATGTGGATAGGAAAGAAAGAATAACCAAGTATGACATAGTTGTGTTTCTTTACTATTTGACTGCCTTCTACCCCAGTTCTATAAGCAGTTTAGGAATATATGGGTAAAAAAAAAATTCAACATCAAGATGGGAAGATGCATAAAGATGGGATCTACAAGGTTTTGTGGTTGGTCTGGTAGTCCCCAGACTAACATTTAAATTATTTAAACATTAAATAATTTGGACAGGAGAACAGAAATAAGTTTTTGAAATCTGAGGTTGTACAATCCTGTAATTGCAAATATAGTAGACAGCAAGATTAGAACTCAAAATGACTTTGATAAATTGAATATATTCTTGATGTCAAGAATGACATTGAGATATTGAATAAATGACATGCAACAAATAGGACACAATTCAACAAGGCTGTGTGCAAAACATGGCACTGTGAGAGATAAACAAAAATGAAGCACAAATACATCACTAAATCAACTGGCTACAGGTAAAGCTCTTGAGGCTACAGTGAATAACACAGCACATAAACTGATGGTTCAAATAAAGTGTGACTTCAGCCAGAAGTCCATTCTAAATGTATTTCTGAAAAATGGGACACTTTTGGAGAGGTTCCAGAGGTCACTGACAACTCTGATCAAAAATCTGAAGACCTAGAAGACCTAGCAAGGAGACTTGAACTCATTGTTTTGGGATTTTTGTTGGGGTTTTTTTAAGCGCAAATAGAAGTGAGGGAGAGATATAAAAGCAATTTTCAACTACATCAAAGTTTACTGAAAAGGGGGAAGAAAATTTTGATGTTAGTTGTTTTGAATTTTTTTCATGCACACTGGAGACAGAACAAGTACTGGGGATTTAAATTGCAACAGTAGAAACTTTCACAAAGTTTTCTCACTGTAAGGAGAAGGAGATTCCAGATTGTTTTGTCAAAGATGATTACAGTATCCTCAAATTTGTTGACTAAGTTAGGCAAACAGGTATTATACACAGTAATGAGGGAGGGAGAGAAGGAGGAATTTTGCATCAGCTTTAGGCATTTCGGGTTACCTCTTTTAGGCTATTTCCTACATACTATCTTTGAATCCATAATCTTAGAGAATAAAAATTATTCCAAGAAATATTAACCTCTTTTTTGTGCTTCAATCCTGTTCTCTTGTTGCTGGAAATGGTATCCATTTTGAGAAAGATAAATGTGGAGAAGAGAACTAAATAGTCAGGAGACTGGGATTACAAACTGCACTGGAAGGGTGAAAGATCTGTGATGGACATCCCTGCTACTCCTTTGAGAAACCTCATCTCACTTGCAGATGAGACTCACTGTACAGCATAAAGTTATTCCAAAGGAACTGAGCCATCCACGAGCCTAAATTTAGCAAGTTATTTTTAGATATCCTTGGTTTAGACTACAAAGTGTCTCAAAGGCTCAGAAGAAAAGTTGTGTTGCTGACAGATTCATATTCTGGAGTATGGCACAAAATTAGTCCTTTCGAGGGGTGAAAAAACCACAAACAGTCATTCCTTATCACTCAGGTAGAGAGAGCTTTCTTTCATTTTCATTTAAATCAGTAGGATATGACTGGAAGTTTTACCCACAGGCACTTCTGCTTGAAATCTTTGACATCAGTCAAAAACCCTTTTTATCTCAGGGAATAAAAGTAGAGGGCTATACTCAGCTTTAATAAAATTAAAAAGAAAAGAAAAAAGAGACACAACATGAAAACAATTCCTTTCAGCTCTTGGTTTAGTGAATTTTTATCATCAATTCTAATGAAAAACATATATGACAAGTCCCTAAAATTGTTTATCTTCAGGTTGTGTGCTAGAGACAAAAAGAATTTGTGTTGCTTTCTTGATTTAATAAAGGCTGATATCTTGTTCTGTGTGAGAAGTAAATAAATGCAGGTGGTCCTCTCTATGATTAAAAAAAACCAACTTGAATTTCCATTCTAATTATCGTGGAACTGTCTTATACCTCTCTGTTCTTTAATGCATATCTTAATCCTACAGTTTCATCTTTACTAAGGCCAACTTTAATTTTCTTATGCATATATGGGAAGAATTAGTATTTCATGGATGACTGCATTGATTTTGCTTATGTACCCCAAGAAAAAGATATTTTTTAAAAAAGTAACAGGAAAAAAACACCAAGGAGACATTTTATTTTTATAGAGAATCTATCATTTTATAAAATTCTTTTTAACACCTAGCTGACCTCACCCATTTTTATTTGTTTACTAACTGAGGAGGAAAACTCAAATAAAAATAAGACTTCAGCAGCCTTGTTAGGTAGTGGATAATTTTTTTCTGACTTCGCATGAAACATGGGAGTTACAGGCCTTACAGGCCTACTTGGTGAATGCTTATTATCAATTCTACCTAAAGCAAATTTAACATTCAGGAACTAATGAAAAAGAAAATCTGATCAATTAAAGTCAGATTTTTTTTTTAACATATATATTTTATTATACGCATTGGAAGTTTAAAGAAACTGATTTTAGGAAAGATTTGAGTGGACAAAGATTCTCATATATCTGTCCTATGAAAACACATAAGGTTTAATCTAGGGTAGGTTGGGAAGTGATTGTGTTCATCCAGCTCTTAAAATGTCATAAGAAAATTGGTCCCCACCATTGTTGTTCATTGCAGCTGAGAATGTCTTGCTTTTTGAGAGTGGTATGTAAGGCCAGGACTGAACACCGATTCACTTAAATCTTGTTTCTTCCCTTGGAAAGATGAAAAACAGACCTCAGCTACTCTTCTCCCTGGTAACGATTTTGAGTGCAAATAATCAATGCCAGTAAAACCAAGGTAACAGAACTAGATAAGCTGAAAATTGACTTTGAGGTTTCCTTACTCATGGGACCAGCATAATGGTAAAGACCGTGGATTAGTCTGACTGAGTAAACTTCGTGCCGTTTGCAGTACAAAGGGACTGGAATTGAAAGGAAAACATGAGGATGATACAACATTTATAATATATCTATTGGAACAAATACTCTGTACAAAAAAAAAAGATGAGCACTACTTAGGCACTTGAGAGAGAGTGCGGAATAACAGGGAACTCAGCCCAGGCACTCAGCTCAGGCGCTGAATGAGAAATGTCAGTGTTTCTGGAAGTTTGTTGAATGCATTTAGGGTAGATTTCTTCCATGTTTCTAGTGTGACTGACACAAAATTAATGTAAAATGCTGAGTAAGGAAGAAATAATGGACACCTCCATCCACAGAATCACATTCCCACAGAATCACAGAATTGTTGAAATACGAAGGCAGCTCTGGAGTTCACCAAGTACAACTCCCTACTCAAAGCAGGGTCAGCTAAGAGGAGGTTTCCCAGGATTGTGTCTTGTCAGGTGTTAGATATCAACAAGGCTGGAGATGCTACAACCTCTCAGGGCAATCTATTACAGTGTTAAACCAGCCTCCATTAAAAAAAAGCTTTTTCCTGTTGTTTAGATACAATTATCAGTATTTAAATTTGTGACATCAGCTCTTGTATTCTCACTAGATACCACTGAGAAGAGTCTGTCTGTATCTTCTAATCAGGTATTTATATACATTGACAAGATTCCCCCTAAGCTTTCTCTTCTCCAGGGTGAATCAACCTTTACTCATATGTCAGATGCTTCACTTCCTTCATCCTCTTTGTGGTCCTTCCCTGGATCTGTTCCTGTATGTACATGTCTGTCTTGTTCTGGGTCCAAAGTGTACTTGTAGTCTAGAACTGAACCAAGCACTCCAGATATTCTGAATAGAGAGGAAGGGTCACTTCCCTTGACCTGCTGGCAATGCAGCCCCTGATTCAGGCCAGGATGCTGTTGGCTCTTGCTGTGAGGGCACATTGCTGGCTCACGGTCAGCTTGGTGTACAAGGGCACCCCAGGGTTTCCTCTGCAGCACTGCTGTCCAGCTGGGCTGGCCCCTGGCGTGTCCTGATGCACGGGGTCACTCCTCCCCAGGGCAGTACTTGGCATTTCCCTTTGTTGAACTTCACAAGATTCCTGCTGGGCCATTTCTCGAGCTAGCTGAGGTCCCTCACTGCAGGGCAAGCACCTGGTGTGTTATTAGTGTATTAACCCTAACCCTGCCCCTCCCAGTGTTGCAGTGACATGGATACAAGCTGACACCGTGAATTTATGCACAGCACTGGTGGTTCTCCTTTACACAGAGACATAAATACACACAAATACACTTGTGATGCCCTGGAATACATAGAACAAGGCACTGGACTTCATTGTAGCTTCCTTACAACAGAAGCATGCCACTACTCTATTTTATATATATAAATGTGGGTAGGTAAGGATGTGTGTATATATATATACACATATACACACACTGACAGGTATACTAGAAAAATTCATAGGGGTGTGAATAGCTTTTAGGGAGATGACTGTCATTTAAAGCACATTTTGGAATGTGTCAGTCCCATTCTTAAGCCACAGATAATGGAGAGAAGAATGATGGTGGACAGCGAGCCACCCCAAATCTGATCACCAGAATGTGCCAAGCACAGCACAGGGATGGCTCATACCAACACTCTCCTGGTTCTGTCAGTTCTTCAGAAGTGTGGAGGTACATAATATCAAGGTTCATTAAAGGAAACACATACTGTCTGTCATCCAGCTGAACCAAATGACCTTGGCACCAAATCATGGTGAAGATGGCATTAAAATGCCTCTTTGCCTCCACCCAGTGTAATGTGAAGGCAAAACTCCTTTTAAAAACTCTCTGTGCTGCAAGAATTGTGCAAACTGTTATATTCAAAATTCAGAAGTTAGTTGCATTTTGATGAGCATTTTAAATGACTTGAATAAATGGTGCCTAAAGGAGAGCTGACATTCTCAAATGTCCCTTAAAAGGACATTCCAACCAATGCCAAATCTAGAAAAAAAGCTGTATTTAATGTCTTTAACAAAAGGCTTCGGATGTCATAGCCACAGCAGGAAGTAAAACCTGGATTTAGAGAAAAGCAAGCTGATGTTTAGATTGAAATAGATTTAGAGATGAGATTCAGGCAGAGTGGACAGAAAAGATGTAGATGGGTAGACACAGTGCGGAGATGGAGAGATGAAGAGATAGATGCAGCAGATAGATTCTCATGAAATAGTCTTTCCGTGTTTGGTGTGCAGCTGCATAGCACCTGCCTGACATTTACAGCAGATAGCTTTTATTCATTTCATGGGATATTCATCAAAATGTGGTTGAGAGATGGAGAAAATTCCAAGTATGTGTCATCACTTTACTGGTTTGTGCAGCTGTTTCCTAAAGCACAATGATGTTGTGTTGTTAAGGAAATACACTGTCACCCTGCTGAACAAATAAAGCATTTAGTTTATTGAGTAACATTACAATAATGATGGGAGATAATAGACTAAAAATACTGTTTATTCAGTAAGAATGGACAAAAACTTTACTGTCCATGAAAGAATCACTTCATGTACAGAAAATAAAAATTGTGTTATTTATTTAAGCTAACTTTTTAACAGTACTGGTATAAAATACTTCCAGACATAAGCTTTGATCAAGGATAAGAACCAGCAAACATCCTTAGTGGCAGAACTCATCAGACTAGAGCTTAAACTACTGGAACCAGGCAGGAGACTGTATTATCACGTGTAGCAGCAAATAATTATGCTGGGAAATACATAAGCCTAAGATAGATGAGGGGTGGGGGCGTGGGGTGGGTGTTGTGTTTTTGTTGGGATATTGAATTAATAAATTTCTGGTCATAACAAAGGCTCGTGTTACCCCTTCCTGGGAATAAGCCTGTCTTGATTTTACAGCTCTTTGTATCCGATGCTTAATATTTCTCAAAAACTGATGCTTTCAGAAATATTTATTTACGATATTTCGGATGAGGATGGTATGTCAGCCAAAGCATCTGAGCCATAGCTACACAGGACTAGGCTGTTAATTGTATGAGGCTCTTTTACTCAGGCAAATCTAGCCCAAAGTCATAGCATTTTCTTCTGTTCTATTTGGTTTCTTTTGTTTTTGCAACTATTTCAGAAGAAAAAATAAAAAATAAAAAAGAAAAAAGAAAAAATGGAAAAAAAAGAAAAAGAAAAAGAAAAAGAAAAAGAAAAAGAAAAAGAAAAAGAAAAAGAAAAAGAAAAAGAAAAAGAAAAAGAAAAAGAAAAAGAAAAAGAAAAAGAAAAAGAAAAAGAAAAAGAAAAAGAAAAAGGCTGTCATGGTATTTCCTTTAAGAGAGGCAGGTGGGACCCATTTTCTTGTCACAATTTCATTTGTAATAGCTTTTTCTTATGTTTCTTACGTTTGAACCTATGTTTTGGGGGTCTAGATTTAAGCAAACTTTCACAGAAATGTTCAGGGACAAGATACAAGTGTTTTGTGTTTCGCATGCAAGACTGTGTGTTGGTCTAGACTGGATCAAAATCAGACTTAATTTCAAGCAAGGCCCCATTCATGTGCTTCACCTGCCTCATCCTGAAGCTGTCACCACCTTCCCCCACATCTGCCCCTCTGGGATGTTCCCCCGAGAACACCTCACCCCTCACAGCCCCACACCAGCCCAGCAGCGCTGCTGCAGAGCACAAGGACAAACCCCATCCCTGGGCTGGCGAAAGCAAACGCAAATGGCTGTGGCACAAATGCAAAAGCAACACTTGATGGGCCCAGGATTACCCAGCAAACCAGGATGAGCTCCCCTCACATGGACAAAGGAGATGTGCCAAAACAGGAGGGACACCAGGACTGTGTTGTGCTGGACCTGCCTGCTGGAGCAAGGGACTGGAATGGTGCTGGGAAACAGGAGAGATAAAACAGGAAGGCTTCTACAAATGAGAGAGAGTACGGGAAATAGTGTTCAATAGATTTATGAGTCTTTACTTTTTACTTCTTTAATGGAAATCTAAAAAAAAATACTCTGTGAACAAGTTGCTGCAGAGGGCTGGATGCTGAGCTAGTGACGTAAGCCCTCAGGACAATCCCTGCAATCACAGCTATGGTGACACACAGTTACTGAGCCAGTCCAGGCCATCTGTGGTGGCAGCTGAAGCACGGAGCTGAGATGCACGGTTGTGATTTATGGAGAAAGCTCCAGAGCCTCTGAGACTCCTCCCTGTTCTAGTGGCAACCCTAACCACTGCAACCACAAGCTTTTCTGACTTGAGCACTCAGTAGCATCCTCTCAACTAAAAGGGAAGTGGATTCAATTCATAATGCAAACTGTCTCCTGGAGTTAAGTAAGGAACTCACGAGTGTTGGAACATTTTAGGCTTTGTCCTTTAGAACAAAGTTGTTAAACTATGACCTCATGGTGCCTCTATCGTGGCCTAGATCCAAAGGCAATTGAAGACAACTCCTATTGACTTCAGCGGGCTTTGGAACAAGCCCCTCTCCACTTCAGCACAAGGCTATTTTTAACTAATCAAGACAGCCTCATTGGAAACCGTTTTGGCCTTTAAAAATGGAGTGTACTGTTGCCCTGGAACTGAAAGTCTCATCATGATGCTTGGCTATGATATCAGGATGGAAGGAGAGATAAAAGCCCTTTTCTTGCATCAAGCTGCTCCTGCTGGAGCTGCTCTTTTCTTGTTTCTTGGTGCTAAAATAGCAGTGCTATTGTTTGCATTTATTGGTCTCATCTTTTGGGATTTGGAAATCCCTTCTAGGGCAGGCAACCTGCACACACACACACACATTCCCCCAGACCCCCCACCCACACAGGCACACACCAGTCATGTGTACTCACTCATTGCTGCCTATATTTCTGCAGATGTATTTTAACTTCATTGTCTACAATTCACTGATTGTCTATTCAAATTTTTTTTTTTTTTTACTTATGTATAATCCAGGACAGATTTCCCAGAAGAATCTGCTATAATATTGCTACACACAAGCACTTTTTCCATTTCCTAAACATGTAGCAGGACAACTTTCTTACTATTTTTTGTGCTCAAGGGAGTTTTTTTATTTCCATTAGATTTCATAATGTGTTGTCCTGCCTTAAATAATCAAACAATTTCATAGTAACATAAACAGGAGATACTGATTTAAAAAAGGAAAAAAGAGGGAAAAAATTAGAGATTTCATTTGTTGCTATAGTAAAGCCCATTTCATAAGTAAAACATAAAGCTGAAGGATGATCTCTGACCTGGTATTTCAAAATGTGAATAACTTCTTAGGTTATTATATTTTATAATATCTGTGTCATAAGTAATTAAAGAATCATAGAATATGCTGGGTTGGAAGGGACCCACAAGGATCACCAAGTCCAGCTCCAGTCTCTGAACAGCACCATCCCCAAGAATCAAATCTGTGCCTGAGAGCATTGTCCAAATGCTTCTTGAACTCTGTCAGGTTTGGAGCTGTGACCACTTCCCTGGGGAGCCTGTTCCAGTGCCCAGCCACACTCTGGGTGAAGAACTTTTCCCTGATACACCACTTAAACCTCCCCTGACTCAACTTCATGACATTTTATTTTTCTAAATCAGAATGAGAACAATCCTCACCATGTTAAAATTTCTTATTCAAAATTAATTACAATTTTCAGCTGCCTCCAAACAGTGAGAGCAGTAGAAAGTCAGAAGACCTATGTTTCAAGCCAAAAGGTCTTTATCTTGCTTGATATTAATAGAATTCATAAAAGGAAATACTATGAGCTTTCACTGAACTTTGTGGATGTTAAGTCACCACAGAAATGGAAAGTGTTGTTATTAAAAAGAAAAACAGTGATTTCAGGTCCTGAGCCAAAACGAGTCAGGATATGGAAAGAGTCACATCCAAAACCCTCTGGAGTTAATCGAAGTCTTTCCATTGCTTGCTGTGGAATTTTATTCAAATTGTGAATTTCTCATGGTGACATCTGTGCATCCTTCATTGATGGATGTGGTGAAACAGTGCTGGAGACAATCACAGATAGATGCCATGGCTGCAAACTGACAATTTCCTGGCTTTGTGTAGCATTTCTTCAGTTTTTCATGCCATTCTTTGGATGTCATCATTCATCTGTTTCCCATGGCTCTTTTCTGTTTCCTACTTTGATTTAATTCTCTTCTTTTTTTTTTTTCTTTCACAAGGTAAAGTAATAGCATATACAATCAGATGTAAAACATCATTTTGGAATATGAGCAGTCACACTCTATACTTTCTGTTTTACTCCATAGCATTTGTTTCTCTGTTTTTTTTTTCTTCCATACAATACAATAAAATACAGGTAAGAAGGGTGGAAATGAAGTACGGTATTGCATCTGTGACAACCTGAGGAATAACACCAGCACTCCTTTCCCATGTGAGATGAAATTACAACTCACGTTTTTGTGCCACTTCTCCCTCTGTAAGTTCTGACATCATCTTACATTAGAAATATGCAGGAAAAATGGAAGTGCAGTTGTTTCCTTGCTTTCCATTTCATAGGGAAACACATTGATATGATTTTGTTCCATTGCTTTAGGAGCAGGGGAGAGTTTAGGTCCAGCTGAGGTCTCCTGAACATGTGCAAAGTTGTGTGAGTCCAACCTGTGTAAGGCTTGCCTGAGTACTACTGAGCTCAACTACTGCTCCTCAGTGCATGCACTGTTCTGCAATACAATTGTCCAGCTCACAGCTAGTCCAAAGGGACTCAGAAAGTGTCTAATACACCCCTGGAAAACAGAACATTGTCAATATGTGGGGATGTTATCTCCACTTTCATCTACACAAACTGGGAGCAGGAACAACTTGGTTTAGTGCATTGAGGATGTGTAGGTCTAGAAAGGGTGTCTAGATTCCACAAACACCGTGATATGGCAGGCTTTTAAAGATGATTTCACTCCAGTAGAACAATAAGAAAAAAATTAGTCTATTGACTTCCCAAATAAGTCTGACTTGGCAAACATCACTGCCTGCTATTTCTTTCCCCTCATAAAAAGCTTTCTTTAAGCACTGCAGCTGATACCTGCAAAGACAGCAAGTCTTATGTCCAACCAGAGTAGTATTTCATTCTATTTTAAATCTGGTCAGCCTAGCAGAGCTGGTGTCCCAAACTGTCCTACTGTCTGGCAAATTATCAAAAAGAAAATAATATTATTGAATGTGTCTGCATCAGACCTTACCTTCTGGACAAGCAAACTTGGTTGGACATAGGCCTTTGAAACAAGGCTTTCCTTTACCATTGTTCTTTCCTAAATACCCTTTTCTCCGTCTGTTGTTTCTTGAGCTCTCTTCACTCCCAAACTTATGTTGAAACTATTTCAAAGTCAGATATTTTTCTCTCTTACTGCCTTTTCTCAAAGCCTCTATAAAACAGAGCTCATTGAGCAGGGTGGTCTGTCCTTTCATTTTAGCTCTTGGAGGGGCAAGGAAAAGCTTCTTGCATTTGTTAAGCAAGACTTCTCCTTTGTTCACAAACAGCCACTAAATACTGGTATGAATACCTACATGCTGGTAATCATGCAAAGCAGCAGCTGGGACAAACTCAGGCTGCATTCTCCATGTGCTGTCTTGAGTATTTGCTTCCAGGGAGTGAGATTTTAGTAGCATTCCTATGTTATAAAATACCTTAGTGGCCATAGTGACCTGCCCAAGTGTCTGAGCATAGGTCTGAACTTTCCTGAAAATTTGGAGTAGGTAGTCCTTGAATCATTACAGATAACATAAGGTCTCATCATGGATTTAAAATCATTGAACAGCAAATTTCAGAGGGGTTTTGCAAGGCCCCAGTCCATCACCACAACAACATTCTTCCTATGAAATGTTTGTCCAATCTCTTATTAAAATTTTTATCACAGAGAAATCTGAAAATCTTTAGCCTGTTCTTGGGCTTCACTAACTCTTTATTAGTAAACCTTTGTTTCACTTCATTATCTTTTCTTGTAGGCTAAAGCCACTGTTTACCCACCCACTACAGATAGAACATGCCTCAACCATTCAGCATCTTGCTCTGAGGAAATAAAGCAGCTCAGGTATTGCAGGATAGCCTGATATAGTGGGAAAAAGGTGATAGGAAATTATAACAAATCCCTGCCAGGCGAATTTTGTGATAATCTTTGATTTAGCCATGTAAAGCACCTATTTTAAAATTACTCCATAACTGTTGGTTCATCACTTGGAAGAGTTATAGCTGCCTTCCTGTACGTGAAGAGGGCCTGCGAGAGACCTGGAGAGGGGCTTTTTAGAAGGGCACGTAGTGACAGGACAAGGGGGAATGGCTTCAAACCGAGAGTAGGTTTAGATTAGATTAGAAATTCTTTATTGTGAGGGTGGTGAGGCACCAGAACAGGTTGTCCAGAGAAGCTGTGGATGCTCCATCCCTGAAAGTGTTCCAGGCCAGGATGGCTGGGGTTCGGAGCAACCTGTTTAGTGGATGGTGTCCTGCCTGTGGCAGGGGGGTTGGAACTGGATTATTTTAAGGTCCTTTCCGACCCAAACCACTCTATGACTCTGTGATTCTGTAAGATTACCATTTAGATTTTCATGGGCTGCATACCTGCAGATGAAAATAATTGGCTGAGGGGTGACCAGTCTTCAGGTGGAAAATCAACACCTATCTGGGTTTTAGATTAAATGCCCAAACAGAAAGAGCTGAAGAAATCCCTTCTCTTTTTCATACAGGCACATATCTTCCCTGTGCAGCCAGGAGCTGGGGAGTACTCTCCAGACATCTCATTTGCTCAGCTCAGATTCTGGTGGGGGACGTTGCAGAACCTTTCTTAAATGCCATATGTACTTCAGTAGCCTTGTAGGTCACTACTTGTAGAATCCTCAGATCAAGTGACTAAAATATAAACTATTTTATTTTTTCATTCTGATCCCCAGGACCTTGTCACTTTGACTTAGGAAGGGACTTAGAGCACAAAATAAAAGATTAGGAAAAAAAAAAAAAGGAATAGATGTTTCATCCTCGGTCTTACTACTCCAGAAATAATATCATTTGTCATGGCCTTCAGATTTAGGAGATTATGCTTTCAAACAAAAGTGAATATAAGACACAAGCATGAGACTTGATTTCAGCCAAAATACATTAAGAGGCAAAACTTGCCAAAAATATGATAATGGCAACAGTAAGGGAATTTAGTTTGACCTGCATTTTTTGAACTTTATTTTCATTATAAAATATTATTTTGGAATATCAAACTGTCCAGAAACACATAAATATTTGTGTTAAGCAAGTCTTAGAGAGTCACACCATACAAAGAATTATTATTTAGCATTTTTCAATAAGAAAAGATCAAAGCATTCATCCTTCATTGGGATTTTTAAATGTAACACACCCATCTATTTTTAAACTGATGAATTGCTCTAAAAACAAAGATCAGTCAGAAACAATGAACCAGAGGGGACTATAGACTACATATAAATACTCAAAGTGGAGACATATGGCTTCTGGCACCAGTGTTCTGCAGTTATGCTGGAAGAGAGAAGAGAATGGAAAGAAGGAATATTACTCAAAATTATACTGATTTAAAACGTGAATGTTCTGATATGGATCTTCTTACATAAGGGCTACATCTGGATATATGGAATTGTGAACTGCTGTCTGGAAAAGACACACCTGCAGACCTGGTGGATATGACCAACTATAAATGGAAGGGTCGCCAAGATGGCCTCATGTGTTTTGGGTGAGTTTAGGGAAGTGTCCCCCACAGATAACTCAGATGACTGTTTCTAATCAGTTCAGAACAGGCACAAAAGCTTAACTATTTGCCATTTTTACTCTTAATCAAATTCACTTTGAGTTTCCCATGTATGGCTGTATCAAGTTCACCATTTTAATTTCTCCGCTCTCAGGTACTTCCCTCAGGAATTCAATTGCTGAAATACAGAGCATGTGCAGCACTCTGTATTTCCCCAAGAGATTTCTAGACTTTTCTTTTTCACAGAAATAACACTTGAAAACAGCAAGTATATCCTGTCAGCTCAGAAACCAAAATGAGAACCAACCTCTGTAGCAGGCAGTCAGGAACACAACCCTCAAAACAAACACAGTTCCACAAAAACAAACACACAGAACCCCTCAGAAATAATTTTATCTCAGGAAGTTTAAGCAGCTAAAACTTGTTCATCTCAACTGCAATTTTACAGCGACTACAGTGATACTTCCAAGGGGCTGCTAAATGTACATGTGAAAAAGTATCCCACAAGCTCCAGTGTTGGTTCTTGGGAAGAGAAGAACCTTCTGTAAAGCTTGCCTGGGCTGTGGGAAACCAATGCTATGGTTCTTCAACATCAGTGGACTGAAAGAGGGAGCATTTAAACCCATCTCACTCTTCTCAGATACCAACCTACAGACAAGTCTAAAACTTGCATAATTTGTGAGATAAGCCTCCTCTGGAGAGAACTGTTTCTTTCTGTTGGATGTAACGGGAGGCTTTGCTGTCTAGCTCTCTAATTCATAGACATCTAGTTTGGGTGAGAGAAAAAACCTGAGAATCAGTGTGAGAAACTCAGTTTTGGGCTCCTCATTATAGCTCTGTGAAAGGAATGAATGAATAATTTTGCAGAAGATAGTAATGTAAATGCTGGAAATTTGCATGTATGCATGCAAAAGGAAGAGAGTTAAAGATTTTGAAGAAATAAGGCTGCCTTGTAAATCTCTATTTCTTTTGGACACATTTTCACTGTTGCTATTTATATCCCGATCCTCACACTGAAGTGGGATGGAAACTTGCTGTGTTACTGCAAGGTTTTGTTGCATGTTTTGCCACCACTACTAGAGCCATCACTGCTGTTTGATGCAGATTCCTTTACTCTTTTCCAAAATCAGAAGTTTCTCCAGGATACTTAATTATTTGGTTGTTTGATAGAAAAAAAGTAAAAGCAAGAGAAGATGCTGAATAATATAAAACAAGTGACTTCTGTGGTTGCCTTTTGGGTTGATTTCTCGACTGGTCTTAGCATTTGCCTCCAACACTGAATACAACAAAATGCTCTTAGAAAGAAAGGATGAGAAAATCAGGGTCAGAAACTTTGCAAAGGTGGAATACAGGCATATTTCTTTGGAAGGACATCAGGTTCTATCAGCAAGGTGAGCATAGGCTGCCACCTAAAAGTCTAGTCTTCTACAAACGACAGCAGTTTCCAGCCCTGTCTCCTGAGGGGTTTGAACCTTTCAGCAGTGGCCCATTGTTTGGCTGAGAATGGTGTCTCTGGCTCCCATCAACTTCCTACTAGGATGCTTAACCTCTAACTTGGGCAGGAAAAATACTGACTGGAAAAATACCCTTGAAAGGATGCCAGTCCCTGATTTCAGACCACCTTCTGCCAAGGTCAAATTCCTTTCAATTTCCAAACTCTTTTCATTTAGTATTATTCCCTGTGGTTGAGAAGAGTTTCCCATGGACACCTTTGGAACAGCTTCATCATTCTTTATACTGATCTAAGTCTCATTAAATGTTAAGCTGTAAGATGCTAAAATTACAGTACTACAAGGTTTGGCCCTTGAACTTGCCCCATGTGAAGATGAAAAGTGACTCTCTTCAGTGACCCTGGTTGAAGCGCTGAATGAAGGCGCAGTTTGTGCTCAGCCAGGTGGGAATGCTGCTGCCATCAGGGGAAGTGTCCAGCCAGCAGTCCTCACTTGAGCAGATTTGCATAGCAGAAGTAACCCTGATATGCACTTTTCTGCACAGACAGTTTATTAAACACAGTAGAAATAGTGTTTTACACAGGTATTCTGTGAAATAAAGTATGTATGTTTTTTCACATAATTATTTTACACTTGCTTGATTTGCATACGGTGTTTTTTCTCCTTTCACTTGTATTTGCCTGATGGGCTTATGCCATGGTTTTGTTTTGGTTTTAATTACGCTGTTGTGTGTTTCCTTTTGTTATTAAGTACAGCATCCTTTTGTACTCTAGTGGACAAATCTCCCCTAATTCTTTACGCTTTTGTCCTTGCCCCCACATGAATCTGCTTTGCCAAGTTTTCAGCTGACATAACATTGTTCATATCCAGGAAATTACTGAGTCCTACTGCTTTCCCGCTTCTGTTTAACCATGGATTACAGACAGCCTCTCTTCAGCTGCCTGCAAGGTTTCACTGTTTTGCTAGCTGGGACCACATTTTTTCAGAAGTGACAATTTGGGAGCATTTTGGGAGAAGGGGTTTACTGGCACACATCAGGACTCTTGGTTGCTGCCTGCTTGCCAGTCTATATGGAACAAAACCTGGGTCTCATTATCTCCGCGCATAAAAAAAAGAGTAATGTAAAACAAAATAAATTGCAATAGTAATTTGTGGAACTATCTGAAAACACGCTAGAAAACCTCCAGTATAATCTATAACCAGTGCTGGCTGCAGGCAGTACAGATTCAAAACACTGAAAGAGAGCCACAGTAAGGAGCCACAAGGAAAGCATTATTCCTCAGAGTAACTGTGCACTAGTAAATCTGGTTATTTCCTTGTCTCTCACCCACCCTCCTTTAGCCTCACAAATTTCTTCAGAAAGCTGATACTAAAGTGATACCACATACCAGAATATCTTCATCCTGCATCTTGGGGAAGTGTCTACACCCCCAAATATTTCTGTTGAACTAAGTAACTTTCCATCTTCAAAAAATATGGCTAGCAGAGCTCACCTCTTTGATGCTCCATATGTGGACCCAAGGAATCAGGAAAGGTGCCTGGACTTGTCTCTTACATCTGGTAAGTGGATCAATTCCCCAACACTGCATGGAGGACGTGTCAAGATGATGTTCAGTGCTTGTTGCTGCTTTTCCCACATGTTCTTTCTCAGTTGCTGCAACGAGTTAGCTGTTGTTCTGACAGAAATTAGTCACAATATTCAGAGGTTATTTATGCAATACCAATGATCCCTGATGCCAAGGTCTGGGAGGGCATTAGCTTCTGGAATTTCCAGTCATCAGCACATATTGTGCAATAACTCTAGAAATTGTGTTGAGACCCAGAGGTAAGTAAGTGTGGAGAAACTTAGGGTCAAAGTGCCTCCCAAGTAGCTCTCACTGCATGCAAAGGCTTGAACAACAGTGATGTTCCCAAACTGCAGGACTGCCTAGTGCCTAACTTCTGGGGGATTATCAGCCTAGATAAAGATCTCTTTCACTCTTCACTAAGTCAAAAACTAAATGCACAGTGACATCTGAATATAGGTTGTTGGGATTTTTTTCTCCCCCAGATAGATACAGTTTTTCATGCCAACAAAAAAAGCATTTCTCTTTCTCATTAAAAAAAAAAAAAAAGACTATTCCATTCAGTCAGTGGTAGGTTGTTTCTGGGTACCTTACACCTGAAACACATAATTCTGACTGACTTGACATAAAGGAACTAAGCTACATGCAAAATATTTTGTACAAAACAAAGAATAAAATGCAACACCTTGCTGTATTTATTATTTATTCAAAAAATCCTACTTTTGGAGCTTGTGCTGTATCTTCGGTTCGGTTTGGTTTGGGATTTTTCAAAATATATTGGTTCTGGTTGTCATAATGAATGAAAACTTGCAGACATGGATGTTTATGGTTCAAAAGCCAAAAAGATGGACGTAGATAATCCAGAACTTCCTTTTTCTTTATGATAATGCCTTTACACCTCCCATGATTTTCCAGAAGCTGCCTCATAAATGGGTCACTCACACATCACATGGGGACTATTTCTGCATGATGCAGAACGGATGCTGAAGGAATCTGCTGCAGGATGTCTCAGTCTGCACTGCGGTCCTTCACAGGATGCACAATATGTCTGCAGGTGGAAGTGCAAAATAGATTTACTGGTACAGATTTGCAGGTTTGCCAGAGCTGGCAAACCAGAGCTGGTTTCCAGGTGTAAGAATTCTATCTAATGCTTAAAAATTGAATGTGGCCTCTCTACATAAAAACTATACAATATATGACTCTTTAGTAATGCAGAGAAGAGAAAAATGAAGAATTTAATACTTTGACTTTGAATGAGGAAGTGAAACACCTGTTAGGCTGCAAAGTCTAACTGAATTTTTATTCAGTTGCCTTTGTGTACCCCCAAGGTGCCTTTCAGGTTAAGGCATCACCATATCAAAGCAGATACTGAGCATTTCTCAGATGAAACACATTCTCATATCTGATTAGTAAGTCATAAATCAAATATTTTTAGGGAAATTGTTAACAGTAGTAGTTGTTAAGCTGTTCCTGTTAAAAAGAGCATGCTTTGCTTTACTCATAGTTTACAAAAGTTTAACAAGATCTCTTTCGCTTAATCACTTACTACTTCTTCCTGCTTTTCCCTTTGAATATTATTTTGTCTCATATCTCTGTATTAATTCAAACTCATAATTTTAATTGGCAGCTTGCTACATATTCAAATTATTGACCAAAAGATCTTTACCAGAGAAAGAAAAATCCTTGGTAGTAAAAAGCACCTCTGATACTGCTTTGTCAAAAATAAATCAGGAGGCCAGGCTAAATCAAACATAATATAAGTAGAGGCCATCCTGCCTGGATTATAATTAATTTTGAATTCCTTCTGTTGCCATGACACCATGCATGAAAAGAAATAAGCCAGGCATTGTGCAGTACTCAAGAGCTCGTTGAAGTTTTGGGGTTTGCTTCTTATGTTTAAAATAGGAAGAAAATAGTGAAACAAAAGGCAGCAGTAACATGAGAGAGGTTTTCCTCTCTGTGGAGTGGGAGAGTGATACATGCCAGATATCTTTTGAAATTTTGCTTGTTGAAGGAAATAATAATGAATTGGAGATATTTGCCTAAATTTCCTGATCCTACTCCTGACAAATCAGGTGATTATCACCTTTTCTAATCTTTGTGGACTACCTTAATTTAATATTCCTCTGTGACCACCCCTTCCCAGCTGCTTCAGGGGCAGCAATTAGCCCGAGCACCGCACACAACCCACACACTCTTCACACAAACCTTATGTTGAGCCTTCAGTAGCTCTTCAGAGAAGCTGGGAGAGAATGAGTTCTTCAGGCAAAAAACCCTATTGTACACAAAGGACATACAGGACACTCCAGAGAGCAATGAAATTTTTTCTGAACCTCCCGTTTCAACTGCTTTTATGGCTTTTAAAGAGATTATGATACTTTCGTGTTAACAGAAAAAGGTTTTCTTCTCCCTACCAATATGTTGAGTGCTCCTTGTATCCAGGAGCTTTGTTTGTCTTGCTTCACATGTGGTTGTTGAACACTCAGAAACATAAAGATCTATAAAACCCTTCCACTGGGGCATTGTTAGTTGTTTTATTGGCAAATCCCACCTGTCACAGCCTCCTGAGCAAGAGCAGTAACTGCGGCTTGAAGAGACACTGCAGCTGTCTCTGGGGGGCTGCTGCCCACACCTTTTGGAGATGGTCATCTCTGAGCAGAGGCAATCGTGACCATTGCTAGGGAGTGCTCCATGGTGCTGTGAGCTGCATGAAAAGGGCAGGCAGGCAACTCTCAGCTGCTTAGCTGGCACTGGATAGCAGCTAGAGCTCCTCTGCAAGTTTCATATTCGAGTTGGAGTAAGGAAAGTCATAGTCCATCCAGCAGAGAGCAGCGTTACAACCTCACTGAGCTGTGCTGACAGGCTGCACATCTGAGGTTGCCGTCAAAGACTTTAAAGACTTTAAGTACTGAGTGTCCTCAAGGGTCATTAAGGTATCCTGAGATTTAAAACAGATGTTGCTGTAACCTCAAGCATTTCTCAGCTTCCTTTCCCTCACAGCCACAGCTTTTCCCTGCAGCTTCTGGCCAGACCCTGTGGCTCAGAAGGCGTTTTCTCAGGCTTAATGTTAAAAGCTGTGAGAGATGGTTGCGCCGACAGAACTCTTTAGGTTTAAGGAGCCCTGGGATGTCTCTAGAAGGACAAAGGATGTTGCTTGTAGGCGCTGCAGCTTTTCACATTCAGTTTATTTCCACAACAATGCCAGGGAAAATATCTGGGTTAATTCTCCCAGTCTTAGGGCAAAGGAGAAGCTGAGTCAGAAGGTCAGCTCTCACAGTAAGGCACTCTGCATTTTAACCCAGTCACAACCTTCCTCTGCCTCCCTTACCAAGTTTTAGTTGTAAGGATATGCTAGTAATTGACTGCAGAGCCTGCAATGCAGCACATCCTGAGATCACAAGTGAAAGGATAAAAATTGCTGGTAAAGGATGATGGCACTGAGCACCAACGTACATTTTAGTCACAGCATAGACAGAGGTGACAGAGAGAAATCTGCAATTTCTCAGAGCCTCTCCCTTCTGCTGCTCTGATCTCTCTGCTTTCTGATTCCAGTTGTGGGAAACNAGGGCTATTCTTCAATACTGTGCACCTAGAAACACTACCCTGCTGCTGGGAAGCCAGGAAAAGCTGCAAGGAACACTGAAAGGCTGGAGGCATCCTGCACTGTGAAGATTCTCAGTCTGTAGCCCCCTCATTGATATTGAAGGCTGGGAAAATTTGCTGAACAAAATGCATGGATGTGGTGGGAGTAAAGTGTTAGCAGTCTGGTAAGATACACTGTCCTACCCTAATCCTCTAATTACACCATTTCACATAAGAAAATTTCAAGGTTCTGAAAAGGAAAAACAGATTCAGCTCAAAAACATGCTCCAAGCACATTCCTGACAGGCTGTAATTGACATGAACTAAAAGTTTCCCAGGGGTCCCTGGAATTTTGTCAGGGAGATAGTGGCAGCCAGGACTGCACATTATATATTTTTTTTTAAAAGTTAAAGTTTGTATTAGTATTGGCAGGATCCTGAAACAAACCTCTAGGCCACAAAAAATACGAGAAACCAACTTTTTTACTTTGCTCTACTCAGATGCACTTGGTGGCTGGGCAGGGGTAGGAAGACACATGAACTTTGGAATGTATACAGAGAGGTAAAGGCAGAAGGACTCACAGCAACCTCCCCCAGTGCATCTTGCCTCCCCTGCCAAACGTGTTGACTGCTGAATGGATGGCTGGAGTTATTGTTTGGACAGTTGCATTGTTTTGCTGAACATCTGTATTAAGGAACACAGATACAACAGCAGGCGTGGGTAGGAAGGGAGAAAAGAGTAATTTGGCTGAGCTACAATATCCGTCCATTATAAAATATAGAGAAGATGCAGTGTTATTAGCCAAACGTCACTCTGTAACCAACTGATTTTTAGTGTTCCCCCTTCTTCTCCCAGTGAAGTCAGTGTTTTTGAACTTGGCATTTTGAAAGAGACCCCTGGTACCGCTGGTTTGCACCTCTCATTTTACATTTGTAGACTGGAACATATCTATATTAGCTTTTGAAAGTTCAAACACTTGGGCTTTTTCCCTGTCAGAAAAGGTTTATAGACTCTCAGAGAACAGGAGCAATAACATATGCTAATATCAGAGACTAGAACAGCCCCAGCAGAGTGTGCAGGCCCATCATAACATCGTTATTTTTAGCCCTGTCTTTACAATTAGCTCTGCGGAGGCTTTGAAACACAGACTTTACAAGCTCGAGGTAGAAATCTGGTTCCCAGGGATTTCTCCTGCGAGGCAGCCCACGCTGAGCCCAGGCGATCGGCGGCTGCTCCCTGCTGGCTCGCGGCAGCACCGCTCACTGCCCGGAACACCCTTTCCAGGGGCTTTGCTAAGGCAGCTGGAAGTTTATCCCTATTCCAACTCAGGAATCCCTCACTCGACCTGTACCCCTTGTAGCAGTTACATGAGACTTCAGCAAAATGAGTCCACTAATAATTGCTAAGGCATGAAAACAAAGAAATGCTGTACTCTGCTCATCTGCCGAGGCAATTGTAAATGCAATTTTGCATAAGCTCATGCATTTCTCCTGTGGCTAACCCCTGAAGTGACAGTGGCATTCTCAAAATACAGTAAGACCTCAGGATTTTGAGGCAGCCCAAGCATTTCTGCCACCCACCAAAACATCATCTTTAGGGAGCAAAGAGGAAAAATAAAATGTGCGCTTGTTTGCAATTGTTCTAAAGAATAACACACAGCAATGAGATCTCAGGAATGGCTGAGCCAACATCTTTAATTTACACAGGTATGAGCAGGTCAGGCCTACAGAACCTGCTAAATTATTGCATTTCCTACAAAATTATGCAATAGAATTTCTTCTTCCTGTAGTCATAGACGAGCACACACACTAGAAGACACATTTGACATTTAAGGAGATGCTGTGCATAAAAATAAAGTACACATCAGCTAGACACACATATATAGATCCAGATTTTAGAATTTCGCACTGAGTTAGGACACGTACAATTTACTCCCGGGGCTCTCTTTATTGGGCTTACAGTGTTAATTTCATTTTTGGCTTTAAAAACCAAACAAAAAAAACAAGGAACACTGGAATATATTCACAGCACACACAGCTTGACATTGTTCTCTCTGTGATACACCACAAAAGAACTGGAGTCTAGTCTTTTAAGTGCATTTCCATTGCTTGCATGTGTGAGTTGATTTGTATGACTTACAGCATCTAAACATTTTGTATATGTGACACGTGTTAAGTTATAGCCATCACACACAGAGTCATCTGGAAACACAGAGTAACATGGTTCTTATTTGCACGCTGAGCTCTCCCCTGGTATCTGAAAGCAGTCCTTGTGATAAGGCACTCTGTGACTGTTGTCCTCAGTTTTAGCCATGTAACAGTTATATACCTGGACAAGGACAGTTTAGACTTCTGTCAAAGTATATGGGAAAAAAACACACCTGAGAAGCAGCTTGAGAGGCTAAAAAAGCTAATTTGTCTATACAACAACCTTAGTAAAAGCAGTATAGGATGGCAAGGGAAATGTCCCAAAGACTTGGGAAATGTGTCTTTGCACTGACTACCACCAGTTAAGGCCAGATACACGAAAGTCCAGACACTTCATGCTTAAGTGATGTCAGATACTAGGCTGAATCTTGGTTCCCAGAGCACAGAATCTGGGTAGCAAAGCTTCCTTGTACAAAATAGCCTTACCTGTCATTTTCAAAATCAGCGCAAGGTTCATTGGTTTCAATATATCCTGCGTAAAATAACTCTTGGTATAGATGTGGTGCTGACAGGTCAAGTACACACAGCACAAAATCTCTTATTAGGAACTTCCTTGCTGGTCTTCAATTCAAAAAAGAAAAGAAGAAAGGTGCTTTGTGGATGCTGTGGATGCACTGCGCTCACAAGTTGGTAGTGGCAATTTCTAGCACTCCCCCCATACACGTGTGTGTACACAATACCAATTCCATTAGTACCACTGTAACCAGCAGAATGCTAGAACTAGCACAAGGGTTTTGTGCTGTGCAATTCTATGGTCTCAGTCTTTCAGTTCTTACAGGACAGTTACTGACATGATTTTGACTGCAACTGTTCCATCCAATGCCCAGGTACACTTCAGGAGTTACTCTGGGGCTGGGGTCCCTCCTAACAGAACTTACTACTGTGGATGTGGGTCAGCTCTGGCAACTGAATGATCCTGGACACTGTTTACTAGAAGATACATGTGGCTCAAAGTTTGTCACTTAAGAATTCAACCAAAATTTTCTCATTTTAGACAGTACTGTTACTCCACTTAATTTTTTCCAGTGCTTGATTGTCTGATGACAGACTGTTGTGTAGAAACCCAGTCACACAGCTGAAAGGCATGCGTTATAAAATCCTTCTATAGCAAGGGAAGCTGAACCTGGTAGACAAACAGAGGGACTGCCCAGGAGCTAAACGTCACTAAACTACATGGTTATTGCACGTGACTGAGAAATAATCCTGCTCTCCAAGAGGAAACTGCAACACCAAACGTAAGCTAACTGGAAGCAACACAGTGTGGGAGTAGCAGAAGCAAACAGAAAGATCACTTTGTTACCAATACCTGCTCCTAGAAGAGGTCAAAACCCCTTGCGGTTTTAAGACACTATTTTCTGCCGAATTAATTGAACAAAATATCTAACTTGATCTTACCCTTATGGAGAAAAATCATTATGCTCCATGAAAATGAAAGAAGAAATTACTTAATAGCAGCTATTATGTGGCCTTTTCTAAAGTTGTCAGGTATAAAGCACATGGATGCATATTATTTATACACACCGTTTTCTTGAAGAAATTGTGCCTGTGCTTTTTTTATCGGTATAGACAAATTGTACCCTAACAAATGAGAAATAAATTGTGGGGATTAAAGGAAAGTCTACACTCTCAACTGCAGTTTAGGCAAAATGCAAAGTGCTTGTTAATGGAGTCAAGAATGGGAAGTCATTACCACTGTCAGAGAGTTAAATACACTCAGTTGTTCAGGAGATTGCCTTTAAGTTTCACTTCCACACCACCAGACTGAGTAGAGTACACGCTGCTTGCAGCCACCTGCACCAGACCTAAGCCCACGGTGCAGGAACACACTCACACCTCAGAGTGATCCTTGGGGCAGCATGTTTACCTGGCTAGAGCATCCATCCATGGACTGCAACAGGAGCTAGGCCAAAGACCCAGCTGTGCACCAAATTAGCTCTAGAGATACCCAGATTCCCTCTTCTAGCTAAGCTGGGAGATGATGAGTCAGAAACCACAATTATGCCCAGAATTGTGGCAGGAGGTCTCCAGGCCGCAGGCTGTGCTTGCTCCACAGGACTGAGAGGCAGAGAAGCACAGGGAAAAGTCACTATGAAAAACCACAGGAAACACATTCATTTAAAATATCTATTGAAATTACAAATTAAACTCTCCAATATGATTCAAAGTACAAAACACCACATTAAAAGGCATTCAACAGCTCCTTTATACATCACAGTGTTAGTGGCACAAAATGCACTTACATTTCAAATACATCAACAGAACTATTTTTACACTGGTCAAATACATTATTTGTACATATGCATGACTCCTTCACGCTTATCCCTATACAAGTTTAAAATACATCATAATAAAATGATCGAGAAAGGTTCAGTTACGTACCTGTACCTAATGTTCCTGGAATTCTTGTAAGATATACACAAATCAAAGCAATAATGAAGACCACAGGGCTCTAAACACAAACAGCATGCCTTACTTAGTACAAGTGCATTAGCAATTAAGGGCTGATGCAGGCTTTTCCGATGTCCTTAATATCACTGTCATCAACAACTGTAATTTACTTGTTTTCCTCAGGCTTTTAGATTATGTACATGAAATGTACAAACTTTGGTTTTAAAAAAGCAAACCTGCACAAAGGTTTATGCATGCTGTACCTCACTAGAATGATAATGGCCTGCATTAAAAATATTTACTCCTATACAGTAAAAGGCCTACAGATGAAATGCACAGAACTTAATTTTAATCTTCCTGCCCATAATTTTTCTAGAAAAGAATTTTATGTTTTTCTGACCTATGGATATCTTATCCTGTCAGCTCCATAAATGGGAGGTTTTCACTAATTTTGATTGTTTTCTACATGTCAGGAGCTCAGCTATAAACTGAGAGTTGATCCACTCAGCTGTTATTTGGGATTTTGCCTGATTTATACACCAGAGTATCTGAGGAAAGATCATGCTTCTTAGTATGTGGGGGACAGTACCCTAAATTTTTTGACATGCTAAAGTCAGTAGTAGGAGGCTTCAGGATGAATGCCAACATGAATAAAACTGAAATATTAACATAAAACTACAGTAATCTTTTATATATAATTGTTCATCGCAAACTTTGGAAGAGCCTCAAAACCAATGAATTTGCCCTCACAGCCCTCCTGAGGTAAACACTGGTCCATTCACTTAATAGATGTTTAAATTGAGATAAAAGGTGGTAAGGGACTTGTCCAATGTCTCAGGGGAAAACCCAACACTACCACCACTGAAGATGATGTTGGCTGTGCTCCTGATCTCCTCAGGACTGACTTCAGCCCAACTAATGTAAAGCCTAGGGAAATGCACAGCCTCTGGAGCTGGGACTCCACACTCCATGGCATGACACCACATGACACCCCAGAAGTAAATGCAGATGATGTACTGCTACAAACTCCATTAAACAGCATTTACAAACAGGCCATTCACTCAAGAGCTGGACTTGATCCTTGTGGGTCCTTTCAACTCAGAATATTCTACGATTCTGTGTGAATATACACACCCTAAATAATAGCATAATCATAAAAATGCAACAGAAATCATGCTGTGATACTTATTTTTCTGGTTCAAACCTAAAAAGCTATAGCTGTTGTAACAGATTTTCATTTGAAAAGAAGACGAAACAAACATTCCCTTTCCCATGGCAGGGGGTTTAAATGTCAGAGTTTAAAACTATGTATTTACAATTCAGTTTTGGGGTATTAAATGTCACAGTATCAACATAAGCTGTAACATAAAAGCACCCTGAACTTAAAATACATCACCACCAAAAGTTGCTACTTTGGAACCAAATCAGCATTAAAAATAATAATAGTAGTAATAATAATATTAACAATAATAAAAACAAACAAAAAGTCCCCGAGAATACAGATGGAATGACATTTAGCAAACCTGAAAAGACTAGGTAGGTATTTGGTAAATATATGTAGGCATATAGTCTATTCCAATGGCTGGGATCTGGAACAAGAGCTGTGTCATTAAAATCACCAGTAGAAATTCAAGTATGTTGAGATCAGAGAAATACTGACACAGTTTTTTGATTATACATAATGTTACCTGTGAGTATCAATTATAAATTATCATTTTAAAATTTCTGTATTTGCAAAGAACTTGTTTCTCTTTCCTTTTTCTTTTAAATCTGGAAATGCATTCATTTTGACACTGATTATTAACTGGCCACACAGCACTTTGGAAAAGTCAAATTTTGCTGTATTTCCACATAAAATCTCTAAAGGCACAGAGAAAATAAACCTCCTCATACCAGGACACTCAATACTGTTCACAGGCCACTGAACCTCTCCTGTTTACTATGATCCCAGTAGGAGAACTGGTCATCAATCACAGCCACAATATAGCAAAATCCTTCAGTGCCCCCAGATAGAAAATTAATAACCCATGAAGTCTTTACATCCTATTGTCCAGGGTTTTTTTCTCCAGTTAAACATAATTACAGGGCCAAGGAGGGAAGGCCATAGTCCAAGCTTACCTGCAGGAAGCTGTCCTTTGCAGAAGGGTTTCCATTAATTCTGCACAATGAAGGTGTGACTCAGGACGACTCAGATGTGTCCCTTGGGATCCCTCTGGGAGATGGACTGAGCTGATGCCAGAGCCAGAGGAAGAGAAGCACCTCCCTGCCTGATGAAGTCAGCAGTGCTTCACACAGCCCTGGGAGCTGGCAAACAGGGATCAAATGCACTACCCAGACTTCCCTATGGATATTTTTTAACAACTAAGCAATTTTTAGTAATAAAGATAGCTAAAATACTAAAAATACTCAGTTAACAAAAGATCTGAACTGTGCACTGCCATAAACAATCTGGAGATTTCACAAGGAGTTCAGATTTGCTGGAAACCAGCTATCCTCTTTATTCAAATTACAGAGGCTGATCTCATTAAAATCAAGCCAAGTAAGTGAAATGCAGATAATCTCCAGCTCCTAGAGCTAAAAATCTCTGGTTATATACAGTTTGAATTTGGATAGCACTAAACTTGGAAGATAAGGGAGGAGAAAAGTTTTATAAAAAGAAATTGGCCCTTTCTAAAACCGTGCCCTACAATATTTTTATTTAACAGATAGACACTGTAAACCAAAAGATAATAAGGATAATTTTTTTATGGTTGAGCTACGAAAACATGTTCCCGGTCTGTGACAGCAGCCAGAAGCAGATGCATTTAAGGATCTTAAGACATTTTCAGTGTAAAGTTATCTTGGCTTCAAGATACTCATCCATCTCAGTACACTGCTGACGCACAGAAATAAATGATAAAGAAAAAATGCAGTAAAACTTCAGTCCACAAGCCATTCAAAATATGGTTTTCCTTCAGTATTACAGACATACACATTGTTTCAGGCGCTTCATATTTCGTGGCAAGGAGACATTAGTCAAATTTGTGTAGGCTTTAAAATCAGAGCAAAATGGTTTTCAACAAAATATTTTTAAAGAGAAACCTTATGATGTAGTATGTTGAATAGCACATTTTACTACCCTGAAAACACAGCACTGAATTCTGCAAAACTATCAAGTGATTAGTTCTCAAATAAAAACTTATTTTGTCACAGTATTGTTATTAACACAATATACCACATATCATACAATATTAACTCTGAAAATGGGCTAAGTAGTTTAAATGCAACGTACAATTTCCACAAATATCCCAGGCATTTTCATATTATCTACAGGGATAACCATGATATATTTTTATATTTAAAAGGAAAGACTCATTGATAACCCAAGAGTCTACTAAATAGTAATGTTAGTCCCGTATTTTTTAGTAATTGTCCTAAAGACAGAAGCAAGCTATCCTGAATTTCCAAAATATTTCAATAGCACAGCTATTTACACATTTGGTTTAAATAGGATATTACATATATATATATCTCTCTATGTATCTATAAAAAGATTAAGATACCTGGATTAGAAGTTACATAGCCCTATAAGTGTAGCAGAACCCTAAACAACAGCAAAAAATAACAATTCAGAAAAACACTAGTGGTCCAGGGGTAATCAATACCATCGATGCATTTTTAAAAGAAACTTGATTAAATAGGAGGTTTGTGTCACCACTCAACCTTTCAGCTTCATCAATTGATTTTAAAATGTAGCTTTTAACCAAACAAATTTCTTGTAAGACTTTATAAAATTCGTGGAAGGCAGTAGGACCAATTTGTCCCTCTGATCTTCCCAAAATTTCAAGAAAGGCATAGGATGGCCTATATGCACCTTACTAATTTTGTTATACTTGGAAAAATAGGTACTAAAAAGGACATTGTGATGGCTTTAACAAAAACAGATGAGTAATGAAGTCACACAAAGTTGACTATCTGATTTAAATCATAGGCAACTTAAACATATGCTGAAGTAAGACACCAAATTTGGAAGCAAACAGATATGCAGATGTTTGTATGCTTTTTCAGCTTGGTTTGCTGATGTCATTCAGTACAGTTCCCAGTCCACCAGCAGGACAGCACCAACTTTTTGAACTATATTTCGCAGTATCACCTGTTCATTTCAGATAGCTACTCAGGTCTGTTGTCTCCCTTTAGCACCAAACTTGCCTTCTATTACCCTCCTTGTCTATTATCAAGTGATCTGTACAACAGCAGTAACAACAGTTCCTGGAATCAAGACTGTGTCAATGAAAAGCAGAATGGGCACCTAAGGCTACAGCAATGTAAGTGCAAGAGGGAAACATAACAGCAACAGTAAAGTCAAAACATGTTGTGATGAGTCCAGTCTTCTCCCAGTCTAGGTAGGTAGAGGGTCATCATCTCCTTTATTACATTTGCACTTGCAGCACAGAACAAATGGTGTAGCAAGTAGAAGGAAAGGGGAGGCCACCAAAAGTAGAAGACCAAATCCTGCAAAAATGCCTACTACCTGTAAGAGAAAGGGATAGCATTGTGTCAGGGATAGCATTGCCTAGATTCTGTGTCTGCTGACACCACTGCATCATCTGTGTCTATCGAAAAGACCTCAGCAAA
This sequence comes from Pachycephala philippinensis, assembly GCA_013397055.1. Lineage (NCBI taxonomy): Eukaryota > Metazoa > Chordata > Aves > Passeriformes > Pachycephala > Pachycephala philippinensis. Next base: position 1,206,272 of record VWZT01013953.1, on the reverse strand, counting down.
TGCCACTGACCTTATCAGAGCCAGGACTCGCCCACGTGTATACTACAGTCAGCTCCTGTGACCAGTAAATGTGAGTGAAAGCAGAGTGTGAATGTTCATGCTTTATGGCTCCAGTCGAACTGTGCCACACAACTGTTTTATCATACAAAGTGATGAAGATGGCTATTTGACTTTTTGAGTTTTCCTGTATCTCAAACAAATATTGAAGCAAATCACTACTTTTCTTCTTGATCGAACCTAAATACTAAATATTGGAATCAAGGCTACAAGAAAGTTAAGACTTCCACTTCCAGGTGCTCCTTTTTTTTCTGGAGTAAGCTTCAAGAATTAGTCAAGGTGTTGGTGGTGTTCAGAGAATCTGGGAATACTCCCACTAATGTCCCGCCAGCATGCCCACAACCTTGGGAATTTCAATCACAGATTACAAACACTATGGGCTATAGGAGGACTTTGCATATGCAATGGCTTTTTGCCATCAGACCTGAGCTCAGCCTGCTGCTTCAGGGAACATGATCTAACTCTAAGTGCATCATTTTCACTGACATTTATTGATCACCTCTTTCCCAGCACAGGCAGAGGACCATAGATTTACCCATCCGATCAATGTAACAAAGTAGTAATTTCTACAAAGCATGAATTTGTTAAATTATTTAAAAAACATTCAAGTTGAGATTCATTGCCTGAGAAAGTTTCCCATTTGCCATAGGCACCTCTAAGAGTGATGCTACAACAATATGCCCACAAATTACTTGAGAAAATAATTTATATTTATTCACATGAGAGTGTCTGTGAATAATTTTGAATAATGAGGGCAAGAGTGGAATGCTAATGCAATAGCAAAACCTCACAGCAGAAGGCAAAATGAAATTAGAGTGCAGCACTCATTAAGGATTCTTCTAGTCAGGGCCAGATCCACCACTTCAATTAGCTGGCAAATATTAAATTAGCCATGGTATAGATGGGACGATGCAGCAGCACTTTTGCTGGCCACGGATAACTTGGTGCTGATAATCTCTCACGGGGTGTGGGGCTGTGCTGGCGCGGGATTGCGGCGGTGGGATGGCGGCAGCCGCGGGAGATGGCGCTGTGGGACAGCGCTGCCGGCGCACACGCTCCCTCCCACCCGAGCGGCACTCCGGCTCCCGCTGCCCTGCCGCGGGGAGCCCCGGCTGCCCTGGGCTCCAACCATTTCATTTCTTCCCAGCAGCAATTTCTTTCTCAGCTTCAGAGGTGGGCACGTTTCATAACTCATTCTCTTTTTTTTGGTGGTGCTGACAATCTGATGCAATTTCTACTAATTTTTGCAGTCATTTCCCAGAAGCCAAAGTTAAAATCTCATCTTTAAACACCATGAGCTGCAACTATTGCCATGCTGCTCTTTGCAGCCCGGGCTGAGTGCACTGATCAGACAGAACCGAGCTAGAAGTTGGCAATTTAGTAGACCAGACTGACTACTGGTAATTAATATAAAACATCTATTTACACCTTCCTTTCAGCCTCAATACGCCATCCAAGAAATAATCAAGTTTCATTTTTTTTGTTTTGCTTCTCGGTGTGGTTTTGTGTGTGAGTGTGGAGGGGGTTGTTTATTTTTAAGTCAAACTGCCTGCTGAGTATTACTTATTTACTTTTTACTTGGTCTTTTTCTTCTGAAGAAATTGCTGCCCTAATAGGCATTAAGCCATTTTCTCTGGCCAAAACAAATATTTTTTTAAACCCACAAACAACAAACCAAAGACTCACCTCAATTTGCTTTGGATAAATCTAAGAAGAAACTTAACAACTTCCTCAAAGTCAACATAAGGAAACAATTGCAGTGCTGATTTGGCTTCAGTGGCTTTAGCAGAATTATATCCTGACTAGTAGTGAATTATCACCTTCTTTCTCAACAATTACCAGATCATCAAACATTCCGTATATCAAACATGCACAAATTGCAGTGGCTTAGAGCATATTCCGAATATCAGATTAATCACCTCGTACTACAGGTTTATCAAGTAAGCCTAAGGTACCCACACACTTCCTGAGATACCATTGGCTAACCCAAGCAAAACCCAGTCCACAGCTCAGACACCCAGTGGTGTGGGTGGAGGGAGAGGGGTGAGATCCTTCTCCTTTTATTTCAGTTTAGCTGTTTATCCAGACTTGATGATTATTCTATAGACTTGGGGTTTTTGCTCACATAGAAAGGAATCTGTACTTCAAGAAAAGTACTTCATCTGAAGCTAAGGTAGCTTTTTCCAGGCACACAGCTAATTTAGGCAGAGATGACTCAGATACGCAGATGTCCCCGTATCTCTGAAGTGACTGTAAAGGCTCTAGATTGGACCAAGTCACACATAAGCATTTATACTGCATGCATCGAAGTGTTGCAGAGAGCTCTTTTATTACCAGCATTCCTGCTGAGTCTAGCAACATTGAATCTAGACTACAAGAGGTATTCCCACACTCTCTGCAATTGTCAGTTTGAATGTGTGTTTGAAACTACTGACAAACCTGCAGGGTTACTTTCTATCCAACCTACAGGAATGAGTCAGATAGAGTCCATAGCAAGGTAATGACTGTATTCAGGTTAATTCCTTTCCAGTTCTGGATCCAGAGCTAAAAATGCCTTGCAGGAAGAGCTTCCTTGTAAATAATACTGACGGTGGCAACCTAGTTTGTCCTCCAAATTCAGTGAGAACATATCTGGACTGGCACTGAACTGGCTCTGCAAACATCTATTTTCTTGTTTTCAGTGCTATTTTGCCAAGGAGGGCCTTCTCTAGGAGAGCTAACTGTTCCACTCCAACCTACTGTCCTCTTTTTAGCTGCTACGAAAACCAGTTACCATTTGGCACAGAATTTTACCCTAAGGTGTTAAAATGTGGCACTATGACAGCAGTAGACCTGTAGAGAGCTTTTAAAGATCTGAGCCTTACCTGTGTTCTGTGCCAGATAACAGATGCCCTGGAGTGCCCCAGCTTGTTTCGACAAGGTCCTTTGTCGTAATGTATAAGGAGAAAATCATCCTACAAAATATTAAATTAGGAGGTAGGCAATAAACAGAAGTTCTTCAAGTTACAAAATACTATATACTCTGACAACTTAGACCCAGGAATCACACTGGAAGATAAAAGCAAGCAGATATGGCCATGTCCAACCTTTCCAAAGTGCTTTGTTTACAGTTAGGTGTCTTCACAAACAGGTTTGTTTGGCGTGCGTTATAGATATATAATATATTCTTCTCCCAAAGGGTCTCAAGGTGCACATTTAAATGTTAGCATGAAGTTTAGCAAGAGAATCCAAGAAGATAAGCTGACCATTACATGTTTTTTACACACATACAGAAAGAGCAAAGGAAAATCAGTACTTGTACTGCAGACTTTCCAAAGTTGGTTCCTTCACCTAGCTGAAGAACAGAAAGACAATACAGATTTTTGAGATATTATGTCCCTATCGATCCTGTCAGCCTCTCACAAACCAGCCAAGATAGCAGGCCTAGTTACAAGTGAACACTGCTTTTTTTATCTATGAGAGCATGTGAGAAGCCTGTGACTTCAGGATTGTTAGTAAAGTATTCAAATGGGACAACCACAGGATTTGAATAGTCGGAGTAGCTTTCAGGAACCTAATTTCCTCTGCTATTGTTAACAATGTTATAAAGTAAAACTGATGACATGGAAACAGATGTTGTGTATTGTATATACTCTGATCTGTAGGCATGATAACAGGCTGATTTTAAAAAAATGTAAACATATGACAGCAGCAGCTTATAGACCACTAAGTGTTGGGAGAACACTGTATTCTTTCTCCTATGTCAGATCTATTTCTTGTCCCACAGAATACAATGAATGGTAAACAAATCTGACTGCTAGTGACACACCACATCTAGTTTTTTAAACTTCCTCAGACTAAAAGCATTGCTAGTCTCATACTGTAATGCCTCCAAGAAAGGCAACATTGAAAATTCAGTACTGGAACAAAAAGAAAAAGCAACACCTGTCCCCATGGTAGGTGTCATGTAAAGATCGGGAACAGATTATTGTCATAAAATTTTACTATTTAATAATTATTTACTGACTCAGACCAAATGGTAAGTTCACACAGGTCAGACAAGTAAAACAGGGAATACAAATCCTATCAAAGTCCCAGCATCAGCTCTGGTGAGTTATGGCCAGAAGCTAGCGAGCTATTTATTTAATTCATTAAAGAGAGAACCGGATGGCAAAGCAATGAATTTCTAAGCTTCTGAGAGCCAGAGTGCATTGCATGTACTCACATCAAGAGATTCCAGACAGTACCAGCAAAAGGCATGTTTGCAATTCTTACACATCATTTGGGCACAGCCTTCATCTCGTTCAATGTAAACTTTACACTTTGGACAGCGTTTGATTGGAGCATCATCATCTTCCATTTTAAAAACTGAACTGTGGGAGAGAGTGAGAAATTAGTAAAATGCGTGGCCATGTCAGTTTAGAGACGAATGTCTAAGAACTGTGCTACAAAGGCAAGCCTCCTTTTTTGTTTAAAATAAGAGAAATTACTAGAGATTAAGGTATTCAAGTGAGTTTTATTATTCAGATATTATGGCTATACACTACTTTTCAAACATATCTCTAGAAAAAGATGTTTAATGACTATAGTGTCTACATAAAAGTTAGGATATTTTTTTACCATGTAAAACCAGCTGGTTTTGTTATCTAGTGATACTAATAGATATGAAACAATTTTCTCCTGTAAGGTATCAGATGAGCAGCGGCTGGCTCACACCTAAATGTTTCGTACATCTAGATTATTTTCCTTTTCTCCCTTTTCTTTCTCAGATGAAGAAAGAATCCCTTGATTGCACAAAAACCCCTTTGGAAAAACATTCCTTTGGACTGGGGCACCAGGGATAGATTACTTGTCTGTGCCTTCCTTGAGGATTCTCCCTTGGAGTTTCCCTCCAAATCAAGAACCCTAAGGTTCTGGTGCATGTCACTCTTTCACTCTTCCAGTTAAACTTTGTTAACAGAGTCCTAACAAGTCACTATTCATGAACTAGGCTCAGCACAGACTCTTCTTGCACAAGTGTGCAGAACCACAGGTGTCCCCTCATATAATGGGCAAAACACACAGCAACGTTGAAACAATGGAACAGCTTTCATTTCCCTTGAGTAGATTTCTACTGTATGCAGGTTTTATGCTAACAACTAAAATGTACCTTAAACGACAATTCTTGCAGCTACTACCAATGTGAAATACAAGAATGACTGAGGGGGAATCAACAATTTGCTGGAAAACAGGACTGATGATTGATTGATTGATTGATTGATTTGCCCAATAGCAGGATAAAAGGACACACACTAATTACTAACACTAGGGGTGACTGTACTAGGGAAAAATGCTTTGTATACATAAAATGTATATGAAACTCCAAAAGCTGCTAACAGGCACATTATGCTCCAGAATAATGAAAAAACAATTTTTACGTTTACTCAGTGGAGTAAAAAAACAAAGCGAGAAATGAAAACTAAAAGCAACCAAAACACTAAGCAAAAATAGATTAAGTTTGTTACCTTGCCATGAAATTTAGCAACCTTCAGTTCTTGTCAAGAACACACAAAAGCATGTGCAAAAGTTAGTGTATTTGATCAGAAACTCATCATGACAGCATCCTAGCTAGTCATCTGTTACAGCAAAGCTTGAAAGAATACAAGTTATGAGTAACTAAGTCCAAGGCTGGGCAGGGCTTTAATGATGCCTTGCAGTGCAGTACAATCTTTGAAAAACCCCAAACATGAAGTGGAACACATGCACAATGGCCTTTCTTATTCAGTGGCTGCAGTTTGCCACCAGAGACCACTTGAAACAGAACTTAAGATCATAGGCCAAATGTGCAGCAGAGGGGATGATTGACACGGTATCCTAAAAATCACTGTCTGCCATGATGTTACCAACTCTCACATTGTCAAGGAAAGCTGATGAGCTGCCTGGATGTCATATTTTTCCCACTGGGGCAAAAGGCCAAAGGCTCAAGCAGCTCCTTTGTGCTTTGCTGGGAATGGCGGCAAAGAGTGAGGCTGCCAAGAGCTATTCAGTTTTAGAATACAGCATTAAAAGAACAGGAATGACTAAGTGAAGGAAACTGCTTTAGAACAAAACATCAGGAAAACGCCTCTTTAGTATTCATAATCTGATTTGTTCAACGATTTGAGTGTTTAGCTTCTAAATACTTGATCTTTTGCAGTATCTTACCTTGTTTCTCCTGGAAGAAAAGAGATTGGCATGTTCTCTTGACAGCCTTGACCTGGATGCCAATTAGATTTGCAAGCAGAGCAGAACTCAATGTCGCACACTTTGCACTGCACCAGTTGAGGGTCCTGTGGGCTTGATTCCTGGAGCTGGCAAACTGCCTGGCAAGTAGAGGATGGACACCAAGTCCGGCATGGATCCAAAAGCACTTCTGCAAAGGGACATAAAAGAACCAAATTCTAAGGCGGATACAAGACCAGCCTTCCATAACAATGCATTCCAGCTGAGGTTGACTGGCAGGGCATTTGAAGACACAAATTTTCAAAAGGAGCTTTTTAATTTATGCAACCTACTTTGACATAAATTTGGCCTGCTTTGTGAACAGGCACCAAACCAAAGTGAGTTTCATGAGTCTCAATTAATTGTCCACTTTCATTCACTGAACTAAACTTGTTCTGAGAATGAGATGTATTTTTTTCCGTTGTACTTGAAGTTAAATACAGCGTATATTATGCAGTAAAACCCACCAGAAAGTGTTTTTACAATGCCTTGCCCAGTAGGAACCTATTTCAAGTTGACTTCTACCCTAATGTAACCACATGATTAACAAGAGCATAAGATATAGTTTCATCCCTCTCTTGGAGGCTCCTTACAAGTAAGTAATTTCATGTTTCAAAGCCTACTGAAGGCAATAAAAATCTACCAATGATTGCAGTGGTTTCTAGGCTGGCTCCTGCCCTCAGCAAAACCTTACTGTAAGTTCGCTATGGCCGCACCATTCCACATCTCCATAGGCACACAGTCAGCTTATGTTCTTAACATGTTTGTATCATTACACACAGAACCGCTCATTAATTCTGTACCAAATGCCATCCCAGGAGATAATGTTGGCTCTGTGAAAGAGGTCATTATTCTTCTCCAGCCCCTACAGTACTAGTAGTCAACTTAAACAGCAAAGCTCAAAATAGAAGTCACTCCCTCCCTTAGTTATTTAGGAATATAATACATAGCAATTTTCTTTCCTTAGTTTATTCCCAGATGCTGCAGTTCTGGGAATCATGCAGGAAAGAACAGAAGCAATTACTTTTTAGGTTTTAGGGTTTTTCTTTCTGATGACCAAGCAATTAACGCACAATGCTACTGCAAGAACATGTACAGAGATTCTGATTTATAGGATTGCTCTGGAACAAACCCATTCTCAAAGCCTTCAATGGGTAGTGTTATATGTGTTACCTCTTTCAAACTGTAGCTTCTTATACCTTTGCATGATTTCTGATGCAACCATGCACTCAATCTGTTGAAAGACGGCAAAGAAGAATTCCAGTTAGAAACAGTAATAATCTAAGTAATTTTAAACAAACGATGACAGAGTATTTGACCTTTGAAGAATTAATAAAAACATATGTTGCCAACAATGGAAGCTGTAACATAGAAGGCAAGACACTTTTAAACATCCTGTAAGGAAAAGAAAACACCCTGTTTGCAGGAAAAGCATACCTCATTTTCTTGCAGATGACCTCGCTTTGGGCAGGCAGCATCAGGGCAGCTGATTGCTGTTTCTAGACCTTCTTTGATCAGAAGTTCCACATACTGTTTTAGGCACTGTAAGAGAACCAAACACTGTGTTAACTATTCTGCCAAGGATAAATCACTCAGTACTTTAACAGCTTTCATCTAAAAATCTGAAGAACTCAAACTTTGAGAAAACAGGTACTACTGTGTCCCTTTTACAGCCATGAGCCACATTCATAGCTTGTGCCACAGTTATACCTTTAAGTAGAAAACAGCAAGTTCATTTCCCCATCAAATCATAGAATAATTTAGGTTGAAAAAGACCTCTATGATCACTTAAACCACAATTAACCAAATAACTCTTCATCAATTTAAAATACACAGCAAATTAAAAAAATAACAATGGGGAAAAGCACAAATCAAACAGGAAGCGGAGGGGGCAAAAATAATAAAACACCTCCAGGATGCAATTAGATTAACCACACTGTAAAGATCATTGCATAACTGGAAGCCACAACATAGCTTAGTAAGCAGTAATTCCCCACAGACAGACATCTGTCAAGCATACTAGAGCACAAAGGGACTTGTGTATCTTGCCGTCTATTCCTGGAAAATAACTATCCGAACTTCATGGTTAAAGAAGTAACTTTTCCATAGAAAGGAAAAATGTGAGAATTAGGACTCCCTGAAGAACTACAGTTTCCATGGGGACCAAATAATAAATATTGGTAATACTAATACTTTTCTCCCCTAGCAACCACAGCATTTTACCCAACTCATAACTGAAAATGTAGCCTCTAACACAGCAGTGCACAGTGCGGCTGTCAACACAGCAGAGAAGAAAAGTGGGTATTTTTGACCAAGGGCAAATTAAGATCAAACCTTGTTATTCTTGAAGAGCAACAACCCCCCTACACCTCCACTCTTCCTACGTCAAGCTGAGAGCTAATGCATAGGTGTCTGTTGGGAAGGCAAAGGAGTGATGAAGAGACCCGGCTCTCTGCTGATACCATGCAACTTCTACCTGCCCAACACTACGCAGAAAGAGCAAATGAGGGTCTGCTTCCCAGTGGATGGGGCACCCTGTGATGTTCTCACCCTGCTTGTGAGCTCAGCTGGCATAAGCAAACTGCAGACAATTACAGAGCGAGGTCCCTAACCCTCTGTTAGCAGATGTGTGAATAAAGAGTGAAGCTAGACCAACGGCAGCGAGAAACGAAGATATGGAACCAGCTCAGCACACAGCTGTGTGGGAGGCGAGAAGGATTACACACTCTGCAGCAAACTGGCAAAACAAGGATTTCAGTTACCATTTCCAGACATTTGCAAAAGGTATGCAGCTGCTGACTCACCACCAGCCTGGAAGGCAAAGGGCTGCATTGACCTTGCCGAGGCTGATGTGCCTAACTCCAGGTCAGAGCACAAAACTGCTTCTCCCAAACTGCTTCTTCCTTCAGCCCGTGCAATCAAACAGCCCATCAACAAGCACCTTCCAGCCTAACCCTCAGGCATGTGGCTTGCAGCTGTTAAAAGTTCAGACTTCAAACCTCTTCTCTTTCTCTTCTGCCTCTTGATTTATCTATTCAGCTCCTTTCAGACACCTCTATTAACAAATTATTCTAGATTTTACCTCTTGCAGCTTGATTGCAGCAAAGACTTTACTTCCTGCCCACACAATCTCTGTTGCTCTGGTCCACAGCATTGCTGGTGGCAACTTGCCCCCACCTTTATTGCAAAACAAATCATTTCTGTTAGAGCCCCCTTTCCCTGTGTCTCCCATGCATTAGAGAAAGCAGGTCAATTTTTTGGAAAAGAAAAACAGAGATCAGATAATTGATATTTATAAAACTTTTAATTGTGCAAAGAAATCCATGTGTGACAGACTCCACATAGTCTTTGTCTTCCTCAGCATGGATTTAATGAGGACAACTATTCACTTAGTAGATGTTTGACTTGCAGAAGGTTTCCAAGCCTTCCCTTGGAGCTTTGCAGGGTGGGTGGTGGAACAATTCAAGAGAGCCAGTACCAGCAACCACCAGGCTGAGCTCTGCAAGACCCAGGCCCAAGGCCCTAGCCTTGGCAAGCTCTGATTTCAGCTGTAGTGAGGTATTAGTGCTCCTATAATGACACTGCTGGCTCTTCCCTTTCCTCTCCATTTGCAGACGCCAAGTGTGGATTAAAATGAAAATGCATACATTTTTAATGCCAGCACTTAGCACTTATAGAAAGTACTTTTCAAGCTGAATGAGCTTTGCTATCATTAATCATTAATGTGGCTAATTCTCCTCCTCAACCTGTTTAGGACCATTGCCAAAGCCTATTCGATCTGCTTCCCTTTCCTCTCATTTTCCAAGAAACAACACAGTTCATCCCTGTCATGAGCAGTGTCCATGGCCTTTCCTTTCCCCCGATGGGGCATGGCCCTGCCTTCTCAAAATCAGCACAGCCAAGTGCACTTCTCACGCTTCACCTTCTGACAAATGCCTCAAGGCTACGAAATATTGCTGGAAAACAAGCAGAGCATAAAACACGCTATCAACTCAAGGCTCCCCTGAGACTTGGGTGGAAAAGGAGTAACCCAAAGAGGTTGCAAGAGAATTTAATGCACAGGGTACCTGTGTGCCTTCTCTTGAGAGCAGACACAAAATGTGCAACTTGTATCAGACTGGCTACAGTACCAGAAATGCAGCAGCATGCAAGCAAAACAACAGAACAGGATTAGGTATTCTATCATATACTGTGAAAAATTCATTGTAAAACAATTACAAAAAGATGACAAAAGCTACATAATTTTCTGTATAGCTTGACCCAATGGTGGAAGAAAGTATCTTCACAGTCCTTACATTAAGGCATTAAAGTACTGTACAGCATGAACAAAAAATGTGGGAGTGTAAGTCACCCCAAACAACATTCAAAATGAACTGTTATTATATAACTTTTCTCAGAGAAAACAGGAGGCAAAATTAGATACCTAAGGGTGAGACTGGAGTAAGGTCAAAAGAGTACACTGACCCGTGTAAAATGAATATGGATGAGGAACATCCTTCTTACTCCTCTAATGGATGTGTGTCAGAAGAGACCAGTTAGTTCCCCTGAGCACTACTCCTGTATTGTTCTCTCTGCATACAAACTCCTTGTGTATCCCTGCTCTGTCCTCTTTCCATCACTGTTGTCCTTTCTGATGTGTGGATAACTTTTTCTGTCACAGGGTAATCCATGAATCCTACTGGCATTTGCAGTCTCCATGACAAAGGGCAGGAGCACATCCATCCACTTTGAGGAGTTTTAGCCCAGATCCATTCCCTCACAAAGATCAACTGAGAGCCCAATTCAGCAGCAGCTTTACTATAAGCTGCCTATATAAATTGGGAACACTTTTTTTTTCTGTTGCCTCAGAGACAGATGACTAATAAAGGAATGACTTCCTTTCTGAAGCTGCCAAGCACAGGGTAGTATTTAAAGCTCAGCAAGATGTGTTGTACTTCTAACTTTTATACATCAAGGATTGTGCCACGCAGAAAGGTACATACAGTGACCACTGATGTGCCATGGTTTCAGAGATGCATATCTTTTTGTTTAACATTATAAAGATCAACATACCTATATAGGAATCAAAATGCTTATTTTTTGCCTAATTTCAAAACCACAACACATAATCTTGCTCTGCTGCGTTTAGCTCTAACAAACCTGCACAGGCCACAGCATATATATATAAAGAATTTAAATTTTTGGCTTTTCCTTTTCTTTTAGGAGAATTCCAGGAAAAATCATGCTTACTTCTTATGTTGGTGCTTTGACTTATTTCTCCTGACATCAAACCCCAAATAAACCCCATCATAATTCCAAAAAAGGAATCTTGACTTTCATTGTTTACATGGGGGGCCACACTTATCTACCATCTGCTTTGACAGAAAAAATGTGTTCACTTGGTGCCTGAGGTCATTTTTCAATAGAAAATGCATGTAATTAAAAACACTTAGAGATGGTTTGGGAAAGTTACAACTAATTTACTTTTAAGAACATGTTATTGCTACTATTGCAGCAAACAAGGAATGGTTTTTCAAGATGTCGCCTTTTATTTGAGAGTTAGGCAGACAAAAAGGGTATCCTGCAATATTTTCTTAACAGCTGATAGGTGGAATTTGTCAAAATGTAGACTTCTGACTACACTAATGCTGCAGATGCAAGTCCCAAATCATATGGGAAATTTTTAAATCAGTCCACGGATTTGGAAAGGCCAAAAACACATGACAAGAGCCAAGTATATCATCACCATATCACTTGATTTATTTCTTAAAACTTCAAATGTATTTTAGTGCTGGCACTAGGCCAGAGTCATCACCAAATGAAGTGTGCACTACATGCAGAATCATCACATGCTGGAATTGGAAAAAAATTTTTAAAAAACCAAACACATGTAGCAATAAAATTGAAAGAGGAAAAAATAAAAATAAGAAATCTAGCATACTAAAAAAAGAAAGGGAATTAGTTTTTTGCAATGTATTTAGTAATAAAAAATATTAAACGTAGGCAAAGGCAGTTGCTTTTGTGCACAAATATTAACCTTGGAAATAACCCTACACTTTGGGCAGACAGGCACTAAGAGTTTACACTGCACTTCGGAAACACAAGGAAGGGCTGACATGCGTTTTCAATGAGGGAGATTTTTTAAAGCTCAAGCTGAAAATGTTTTCAAATAGGATGATTATTAACATGTAGACTAAATTGCCAGTCTCAAATTTTATATCATCTCAAAACCAGGATCAGATGAACATCTAAAAATATACAAGCATAAATACACACACATATAATTACATAAACTTGCATTCAACCACATGAAGACTCAGGAAACACTGGTTGGTATTTTGTGATCCACTTTACAAGTGACATCAGGGTAGGTGCATGCAAAGATCCCTTTGGACCTTACATTCTAGGAATGAATATGAAGAATATGAAAGGATATTGAGTGAGAAGCACTTATTTTGTAGTGTCTTGTATCTAAAAATCCACTGTTTGGTCTATGGGTCGCTTTTATGCTAATAGGATACTAAGCCAAAGCTCAAAATTCGTGTGATGGGGCTACAAGATGACCAAAACTACTACTGCATCAACTACTTTTAATAGTATTTTGTAGTATTTTTATGCTACACATATATGGAATTTTTCTTTACATTACTTTAAAATGAATACTAAGAAGGTGATATATTTTCCTTCCATAAGACAGTGCACTACCAAGGTTATTCTACTGCTCTGTGCTAATTCCCCTAAGCCAATTCTGCAGTAAGTCTGGTGAATAGGTATTTATATTGGTACACACACTGCCTGTAATCTTTCGGGTAATGTGATGTAATGTGCTATTTTAGCTTCAGATTACAACAGTACAGTGATGCAGTGTGCAATACTCACTGGGGCAGGGGGAGACTGTGTGTGAGAGTGAGGGAATTTCTTTCACTACAAAAAAATCTGAGTGTCTATGTCTCAGGTGAAGACTAATACTCTTGGAAGAATAGCTCCCCTCCCTTCTGTCCAAATAGCAAATTCAGTCCGGTAAGAGAGCTTTTACCTAAATAAAATGTCATTTTCTAGAAATATTTTCCATTTAGAAAAACCTGAACAATTCCAAGAAGAAAAACTCCCCTAAAATAAGCAGCCTACATCTCCGGTGTTCTCTGAAGAAGAGGGAAGAATGACACAATAAGGCTAAAGCCTTCCCTGTTCCTGAAAAAGAGATTCTTGTAGTCATATATAACTATCATATGCTACCTTTTAAAATATTTCCATGCATACTTCTAAAAGCAACAGGAATGCTCATCTGGTAACAGGACAAATGACAGAATCATAGCATGGCTTAGGTTGGGACAGACCTTAAAGACCATCTAGTTCCAACCCTTTTGTCATAGGCAGGGACACTTTCTACTAGCCCAGGTTGCTCAGAGCTCTATCCAAACTGGCCTTGAACACTTCCAGGGATGGGGCATTCACAACTTCTCTGGGTAACCTCCCCAGTGCCTCACCATCATCATCATAAAGAATTCCATCCTAGCATCTAAACCTACTCTTTTTCAGTTTGAAGCCATTCCCACTTGTCCAATCACTACATGCCTTTATAAAAAGTCCATCCAATTTTCTTGTATGGCCTCCTGGTTGGATTCCCTTTAGCAAACCCCATTATAAAGTTACCTGTCCCTGCCCTCCCTTTAATTCTGACCCACAAGCTCTTGGTCAGCTCCTCATCCACCCCCAAATGCAGATCCACATTCTCTAGCTGGTAACTGACATACAGGGTGACACCTCCATTTCTTCTGCCTGTCCTTCCTAAAGAGCCTGTATCCTTCCATTCCAACACTCCAGTCATAGGAGCCATATTATTTTAAACTTAAGTTTTTCATAGAAAAAGAAAACTACTTTCTGAGAAATTTCCATGGTATACTTACAGCAGACAAGAACACATGTGCAAGAAAAGAAAAAGAATGGGAGAATAAATCACAGGAAGAAAAAGTCCACTTATCTTGACATGCAGTACTTCTAATCTGAAAGCAGTAACAGAGAACTGTCTTACATGTTTATCCTTTACATCCTTTGTTTTGTTACAGAGACAAAAATTCTGCTACACAAGAGTATCATCCCTTGACTCCAAGACAAGCACGTGCAAGGCACTACAGAGCTCCGTATCTAGAGCCCTATGCTGTGAACAAGAACGTACACACTGAGAGAGACTTTGGCCAGGACCAGAGATAGATAACATCATAGCTAATACATGTTTTCCCCAAAGTGGCAAGCAACTTGGAAGCCCTCTGTTTGACAAGTTTCCTTCCTCAACCTTCCCAATATTTGGCCTCTTTTTAAAGATATTTTTTTGTTTGAAATTGCTAAGGGTAAATGCCTCTTTCTCCCACCACACTGTCAGTGTTTAAAGACTCCATCAGCTCTTCTGTAGCCCTGTTATAGACTACATTGTAAGTCTAAATGCTATCACATCATCCTGCCTGTGGATGATGGCCAAACAGGATGACGGCTGGGAAAGATAAACACAAGCCATCAATGGACAAACCATCTGAGTATTCTTTCCTGAGCTGTAAAAATTTTTCTTGTCCAAGAGTCCTTGCCCTCCCAGCCCCTGGAGGAATCTTCGTATGGGGACTGACCACATCCTGGCAGGAGCAGGCACTCACCCACTGCAAATGCTGCTGTGGTTAGTGCAATGATAGCTATTGATTGATCCTGTGGACAGCACAGCAGATGTTGCTGCTTTGGTTCTACCTCTGTCCAAATGCCTTCTGACAGTAAACCAAATATCACAGCAGTCCCCGGTATACATTTCTTAATCAATGCAAACAACAACTCACAGACAAGATGCTCATATTAGGGATGAGGTGCATCACCCCTCTGATTGAGCCCAGCCTCCAAACCCTCCAGATAAGACTGCCAGTATGAATACAGGGAACAGCACCATCAGGGCCCTCAGTCAACAAATGATGGAAGTAAGGCAAGAAGAAATGTATGTATTATCAAGAATGCAGAAAGCAGAGGCCTGATGACTACTTCAGCTTGAGAAATATCAGGACATGGCAAATAGCCTTTGAGACACAGCAATCAATGGCTGCAGAAACCACAAGAAGGACCAAGCAACCAGAACTAAATGCACTGGAAAAACAAGTGCTTTGTTCCATCTGAGTATCTTGAAAGAGAACGGGAAGGCAACACAGACTTACAGCTGCCCAGCCTTTGAAATGGGGGGTTTGTTTTTTTTTTTTTATATACACACTCATTTACGGCTGTGTATAGTAAAATTTATAGAAGTAGAACAATTTTTCTTCAGAGAAATCAATCACATCAGTAGACAGCAGAAAATGGCCAAATGAGACAAGGATAATACCTTGTGATGTGGGCATATCTTCATCTTTGAGTAGGTATTCCAAGTGGATGTACATGTAAACTGTTTTCATTATGGATTTTTACCCCTCCATTACCTTGCATAAAATTTTTGTTCTCACCTATTCAGGGCTGCAATTGGTAAAAACCCACAGAGTAAACTTTATGAAAATAAATTTATTTTCAAATGTCAACATATGTGGGATGAAACTCAAATATTCAGAAGACAGAAACACCACAAAAAAAACCAAACAAAACAGTCTTTCTTTATATGTTTGAGAAAAGTTTATTCTATTTCAGAACAGAAATAGCAATTCTGAGTGGGAGGAAAATACACCTGCAGCAAACAAAGGGCCTTCCCTTTTCACATGCAAAACCCTATGCAAACAAAAATGAACTAGTTTTCCCAACACCCCCATGAAGACAGATAACATTAATCTCATTTAGTGACAGCACAAAGGAGAGGAAAGCTGAAGGCTCTGGATCAAGTTTAGTTTTCACCCAGGGTTCTGTGGTTCCTGCTTATTAAAGCAGGGAGTTCTACCATCCCAGCACCTATAGGACAAGTGAGAACCCAGCCAGCCATGTGAACTGCTATGCAAACACAGTGACCTCTAACCATGGAGCCTCTACTGACACATCACGTGTCAAGATCAGTATCAGTTCTGTGCTAAGGCTGGGGTATGTGAGCTCAAGCAGCGAGCTCTGAGCTTTGCTGGTGGGAAACAGGGAAACACTAAAGCTGCTGAGAAGGACCTTGAACTCTATAAAACCTCACAAGCCATTAGGTTTCCCCCTCCCTCCTGTCTCCAAGCAAGTAGGGCATCTCATTTGATAGAGGTGAGGAACAGCCTGGGGTCAGCACAGTGCTGCCCTGCTAAGGTAGGCTTCTCTTGGCAAGCAGGGACAAACTACACAGGATGAGGAAGGCAGCCAAGCCCACCTGTTTCCATCCACACTGCTCTTGGTGTCTGCCTTGCCCTGGGGGAAGGAGAGGCTGATGAGGCACTCTGCCTCATTTGGAGTGAGGGATAACACTAAGTAAATCACACTTTTTTCTGTCCTTCAACTCAGAGAAGCTCCATGTGCTTCCAGTCAAGCATGACAACAAGAAAGAAAAAAGGGATGTCTGGTACCAGTTATAGGCAGGATAATATTTGCTTTGCTGATCTTCAGCCTATAAGGAAGCACAAATAGGAGAATGGTTAAGAGTATAAACAGTCATGATTAGGCAAATTCAGTAATCCTATTTAAAAATGGCTAGTGAAAGCAGGAGTCTGTCACTATCCTGCTGTCAAGCTACTTGGGATAGAATACAACAAACTCAGAGGAACACCTAAAGGTCCAGGTAAGATTAACCAGCTGGCTCAAGGGCTTAAGGTAGATCTTAGGGGCAAGAATCAGAGTATAAGTATGTACTAAGCAGTGTTAGTTTCAAACACCAAAGTTGATCCACATGTGTATATTTGACCAAAAAGAAGTACAAACAAGCAGCAGAAGGTAGGTCTTCACATTAGTTTTGTTATTTTCTAACTGTAGGTGGCCCTCTCTTTCGCACATCTGACTACAGTTCCTCCTTCTATCAGTAACAAGGTAGACTACAGAAGAGTAACCAAACTTTTTCATCAAAGACAAGTTTTGTATCATGCTTCAGATTTCTTCTAGACATTAGCTTGCTTGGACTGCCTACTTGACAGATTTTTGTTTTAAATTTGAAAAAATGAGCAATGAATCCACTGGTACCAGAATGATCAGTACTGTGTAACACCTTGAAGGGAACTGAACAACCTAATGTGAGGTCAAAAGGCGCTTAGCCTGTCTTGAGTAATAGTGGCATCACTGTACTTGCAACACATTGACACATCCGTGTGTTTTATATATATAAATTATACAGTATTTATGTACACAGAGGTACATGTAAATCCAGAAGCAGAACACATTCAAGCAACTAACTGCTTGACTTCCATGCAAGAATATCAACTGGAAAAAAGCTGTTGCAACTTCAGCACGTTTACAATTGGTAACACATCAAAGGAACATCTTGACGTTTAAGATGTGAGATTTTCATCATAGATTACAAAATAATCAGAATTTCAGACAGGAATTGGATAAAATTACTCCCTGCTTATCTCCCATGATCCTCTTTAAAAAACAAAGGCTAAGTAGTAAGTGAAAAAATTTAGTGCAGCAAATAAAACAAACAAACAAAAAATTAAAGAAAAAAAAAAAGGTGTTCTCTGCTTTACTCTCCTTTTCCTTCTCTAAATGTAAAGCTTTCTGATGAAAACATGCAAAATCAATTACTTCTTCTGAGGCATGCAACTGCTAAAACATTATCTAAAAATTTAACATTACTAGCTATGTACTGTGTGCTATTTAAGTGGGGAAAAATAATTTAATAAAAAGATTAAGGCATTTTGGTCCAAAATTATACAAGTACACTTAAAATTGGTCTTACTGTTAACACGATTCTAAAAAGAGATACTGGTTTGCCCCTTGATACTACTCAGGAAAACAAACAAAAAGCTAACAGCAGGTATCTTGTTTTTCTCTCTACTCTTCAGACTTTTGTTCCTCTGGTACCTCAAGCAATCCCACAATAGATTGCTTGAGGTACCAGAGAAAATACATTCTTGTAACATTCCTAATGGATGAGATACACAAAACTTGAGCTCACAGCATTGTCTGGGCATTAATGATCATAATGACAAAAACAATAATGGAGTATTGTACTAACGGGCATAATAATACTATGGGAAATTGTAGTGCCTACGCCTTATCAGCAGAGGAGTGGCAGTCTGCTCTATTTAATCCATGCACAGCTCTGCCAGAAAGCAAATGGAAACAGTGTCCCCATTCTATCTTTCTGAATAGCAATGCTGTGCTACTGTACAAGTGTCAGGAAGAGACAATCCTTCCTGGGATCTTTATAATCATAGAAGTGCTGTAGTAAAGAGTGAAGACTTGCAGACAGAAATACAGGATTGAGAAACCTGTACATCAATCCAAATGCTGCCAACATACCAGTAGTACTGCACTTGAAAGGTCTCTTTGTAATACATATTCATGTTGTTTCAGCTTGCTGTGATTTAGACAGAAGGGCTAGAGCTAGTGGCAAAAGCTGTAGCAAAAGTAGTATTCACACTTGTATGGACACCCCTTTTTCTTTTTTGTTCATATTCCTGGAAAGGCCATCAGTTATCTCTGTTCGTTTACAAAAAGGAAGCCAGAACAAAACTACATACTGGTCAAACAAGAACAAAGCAGAGATGAACTGGGTCTACAGTACATAGACTACATGCAAAATCTTGAGTCAAAAGGCTACTCTTTTTTCTTGTTCGTTTCAAACAACTTTAATTTGGCCATTTACAAAGCACAATTCATATACAGTGTCCCTGGTGTTTCTGGAAATTGTCACTGGAGGAACACCAGTGGAGGATTCTGCGTACAGCTGTCACACTCTTCTTTAACAACTGTCTAATGGCCAAAGAATCTTGCCAGACTCATGGGAGTGTTTTCTTTAGCAATTTATTAACCTTCAGGCTGGCCCCAAGGTAGAGATGAAGGCCTTGGGTTTCAGATGCTGGGCTGTAACAGGTTTATAGCTATTGCCTCTTGCATTTATTGGGATTGATTCTTAATACTTCCCTCACCATCATCAAAGAAAGCAAGGGCAGTATTTTCCTGTTAATTCACAGAAAAGCTTGAGGATAAACAATTTTTTCAGGGCACTCAAATGTCACTGTAGTAAAACTTACAAGTGGCAAACAAGAGGCAGACAAACTACACCAATTTCTTTAAACAGGACAAAACTGAATGAACTATACAAGACATTCAAATACAAGTAGTAAAAGTGGCTGATGATTCCACCTGAACAGAGTTCAAAACACAAATTCCATGTCACCAGTCAGATTACTATGTCAGCCGCTAAGAACAGGTTATCGGTAAAGGTTACATATCTGATGTCTGGAACTGGTTGTATCTTTCAAAACAGCAGTAAGAGTCAGCAACCACATTCTACCAAGAAACAAAAGATCAGGGATGGCAGTAAACATCAGAAGGAACAAAGTGAAGACAAAAAAAAAGTATTTGGTAACCCAGTCTTTCTGCTGCCATGGAAATGTTACTGAAAACTGACATTTAAATACTCTCTGCATTCAAGCAGCAGGGAGAAACACAACACTCAGCTGTAAGTACTAGAACAGCAGAGAACAGTTTTCATGAAACCTATTATTTTATATACTTTTGCATGCTTGAGCAAACACTTCTTTCACAGCAGATCCACCTTGTTCCACTGGCTGCCTCCTATCTTCAATAACCACCAGGAAAAAGAAAACCTACTATTAAAAAATGGTAGTATTTCCATGAAGAAAAATAAAATAAACTAACTAAAATCCTTGATCCTAAATATTAAAAACACATACCCAAAAAATTTTGCTGGAAATGACTTTTGAATTAAAAAAAGTCACTCAATCCCATGTCTAAGTCTAACACCATATTATAAACTCTTGGGAAATTAAAAGTCTGAGCATCATGTATCCCAGAAGATATATTCTTACTGATAATACTCCAATTTTTCCTCTGCTCATTACAAGGTTTTTGGTGTAATTGCACCCATTGCGAAATTTAATGAACCAAAATTTTAATTTAAATTCAGTATTAAGGATGAAAACTTATTTGTAGTTTCCTCTGTTCCTAAACCAGCAATATCTAGTTAACTGTGATGATGATGTTCTTTGTCAAATACTACACTTATGCTCCCCAGTGCTTTGTACTTAACTGACAAGATTCTTGTTATTCCAGGTAAGCATTTGTTCAATATGGTAATGCAAACCTGTTATGTGACTGTAATCACGATACAGTGAAATTAGAATCTGTAATACATTAAATACTTTTCTAGTTACAAGTGTGTGCGTGTCTATTCTGGGTACTATTGAAAGGCATTTAAACAGCAATGCAATCATCAGGCACTGTCAACATGGGATCATAAAGAGGAAGTCTGTTTAACTAATTTGATAACCTTCTATGACAAGGTCACCCGCCTTGAATTAAGGATCAGACAGTGAATGTAATTTCTCTGGATTTTAGTATGACTTTTGATACTGACCCTCTCAGCATCCTTCTTCACAAGCTGTCCAGCTGTGAGATGAGTTCTGAGTGAAAAATTGGGCTCCAGGGGTTGTAGTGAATGGGACTACATTTATCTGGCACTGTTCCTCAGAGCTCAGTTCTAGTGTCAGTTGTGTTCAATATGTTTATCAACTGTTTGGATGCAAGAGTCAAATGTACCATTAGCAAGTCTGATGATGATATGAAACTGGGAACTGCTGCTGACTCTTTTGAGGGAGAAGATGCTTTGCAGAGGGATCTAGATAAACTGGAGCAGGGAAATTATTAAATTTAACAAGTTGAATTGCCAGATTCTGCACCTGGTATTGAGTAACACCAGGCACAAGTATGAATTAGGAGAGGAGTGGCTGGAGAGCAGCCCTGGGGACAGGGATCTGGGGGTGTTGGGTGACAGCAGGCTCCATGTGAGTCAGCAGTGCCCCAGCAGCCAGGAGGGCAAAGCTCATCCTGGGAACACCAAACCCAGCATCGTCAGCCAGTCAAAAGAGGTGATTGTCCTGCTGTGTTCAGAGTTGGTGCAGCCTCACCTTCAGCACTGGGTGCAGTTCTGGGCCCCACCATTTAAGAAGGATGTGAAGGTCCTTGGATGCATCTCCAGAGGACAACAAAGCTAGTGGAAATGCTAGGAGTGTCCTGTGAGGAGCAGCTGAGAACCTTAGGTTTGTCTAGTCTGGAGAGAATGAGACTGGGGCGTGACCTCATTGCTCTCTAAAGCTTCTTGAGGAAGGAAAGTAGAAAGGGAGGTGCTGAGCTCTTCTCCCTAGTATCCATTGACAAGACACGTGGGAATGGTACAAAGCTGCACCAGGGAAGATTCAGACTGGACATTAGGAAGCATTTATTTACAGAGAGGGTGACCAAACATCGGAACAGGCTTCCTCGAGAGGTGGCTGCTGCCCCAAGCCTGTCAGTGTTTACGAGGTATTTGGACAATGCCTTTAACACCATGCTTTAGCTTTTGATGAGCCACGAAGTGGCCAGGACCAGGGAGCTGGACCACAGATCTTTCAGCTGAAGTGATCCCTCTCAACTGAAAGGCTCTATTCTCTTCTGAAGTTTAAAAAAAAGAAAAAAAAGAACAAAAAACCCAACAGAAAAAAACCCACCTAAGCACCCAACAAAAACCCAACCAACCACAAAACCACCCCCAAATTCAAGCCACTGATAGATAAAAGGGAAGCTGTGAATAAGCTTGGTAAGGAGGTATCTATACAGTATATTGAAGTGCTGAATAATTTTTATTATTATTATTACAGAAAAACAAAGGTTTACTTGCCAGTATTTGTGCCAAGTAAAGAGCATCAGCATTTATTTCCACTGCAAGATCAATACTTCAGGGTGAATCCCACCCAGCAGAAACACACTATTTCTGCAGTTAAAATTATGTCTTGTGTTTTATGTCTCACAAAGAACACAAACTCACCAGGGTACAGAAGATGCATTGGCATTGTGCTATTGTTGTCATCTGCTCCACGGGGTATTCACCAAGGCAGAGCTTACAGGACACTAAAGGGTCAAGTACCAAGTCCCAGGTAGGCCTGTATCTTGCTGTAGTCATTGCAGAGCAGTCTGAAGAACAGCACAAAAAGCAAAGATACTCCATTATTTCCTTATATTGATACTCAGTACATTTCTGCTGTTGGAAATCACATTGTCAGCTATTGCCTGTTGGGTTCATTTTTTCCAACGACCTAACTAACCAGCAATAGTTAACTTCAGTGCCAGCATTGCATTCCTTTTTATATCCCCTGCTTGACAGAACTTGCATACAGAAAGCAGAAGGAAAAAACCCCACACATAATACACTAAAGGTATGAGAGCAAGCAGGAATACCCTTAGGTCATGGGCTTTTGTCATACATTACAAATGCAAAAATCTTGTTTCTAATTCCTGTGATTTTCATCACTAGTTACAAGCTTTCTCTCACCAATATTAAAATTTACTCATGACATTCCTTAACCTCAGCTACCCAGGCAAGACTCAAAAGGTCTTTCATAAGCCAGGCATTTATTATGCCCTTTTCCAGCATGATGATATTTCAACTCACAGATCCAGATATTTTTGTTCCCAAGAGCATGACAGATCAATCGGCTTGCTGTTAATTTTAGCAAGAACAATAAATTTTTAGTACACCACAAGTTTTAGCCTGCATTTTCCTCCAAACCCTTCGATATGCTGAGAGCACAGCTTTGTTGTAGCAACAACCAACTGGGGCAAATAAGAGCACAAAGTGAGCTAGAAGAAGAGGCTATAAAAACCTATATATCACCCTCAAGACAGTGATATGATGGGATCATGCGGAGCATCTTTATCTTAGGCTTCAGGGCCCAGATGGAGCATTGTCAACTGACTAAGCAGAAAGAAAACCTCGCACATAAGAAACGTATTCCTACAAAGAGGAAAGCTAACTTATGAATTTTACATGAAGAAAACAAAACAAAAACCCACACACTCCCCCGAAACATCTAGGGTAACTTATGGAGTACATCAAATCTTAACAACATATTTACTAGTAATGTTTTATCACTGTGACATTGACCTTCCAAAGTGTAGAAAATTCACATCCCAAGCTGCTGACAGGTTCACATTATCATGCCTTCCTCCTTCCCAAAATTAGGTGGTTCCTTAACATCACACCAGCAGTTATGTCACTCAAATCATGATTACAGTTTTTTCAGGTTTTGTTTTCTTTTTTTTTCCGCCTTTTTCCCCCTCCCTTCCTCCATTAACCCTCGCAGAAACTGCTTATTTTTAAGTCATATCTGTGAACTTTGCAAGATCTCCAGAACTGCAACAAACTACTTTAATGATTACTAGACTAGATTTAGGCAGATGTTCAAGAAAAACGTGCTTTTTGTCCCCCAAGAAATCACATGCAGACTTCACAAACATTTCTCTGAAGTACAAGTCTTTGATATTCAATTAATTGTGGGCATGAGTCCACCAAGGTCTCTAACATTTCTGAAACAAAGTGAAGGTTTTGTCAGCCCTCCCATTCAGTCCAACTCATTAGAAGATGCTTTTTATTAAGATACATAAGGGCCACCAAAAGACATTTTTCTAGTGCAGTCAACAGGGAGAAGAACGGGGGAGAGAAGAAAGGTTAAGCAACCCCATTTCCAAGGCTGCTCTAGATCACTTCCTCTGAAAGCCCACACACAAACTCCACACAGTTTCAAAGGAAACAGATGGAACAGCCCCACAGAACAGCATGTGAATAATGGCTCCACCTCACAAAATAACACTTGTGCTGTGCAGTTTTTTCGTAGACCTCAACATGCAAGTCTGACGTGGTGATAGGAATGAAATCCCATGACTTTTAAGGCTACTAGACTGCTTCTTTACTTCACCACTACTTTTTCATTTCAT
The DNA here is from genome assembly GCA_013397055.1 of Pachycephala philippinensis. Classification (NCBI taxonomy): domain Eukaryota; kingdom Metazoa; phylum Chordata; class Aves; order Passeriformes; genus Pachycephala; species Pachycephala philippinensis. The sequence continues at coordinate 1,182,173 of VWZT01013953.1, read as the reverse complement.
ACAAATTACCAGCAAAACCGACTTTCTTCTTCCAAACTTTGGCTTATCTGACGTTTACAGACAGATCCATGAGGTATTTGAGAAGTAGTGACCAAATACATCTGAACTGTCTGCTATTAGTTATTTGCTTGTCCTACCTAGTTTATTGCATATCTGATGCTTATGGCAGCAAGAAGATGAAGCTAGAAAATGAACAATGAAGGACAGATTTATGTTGAGGATGCACTTGCATACATCAGGCAGACCAAAATCATAGCAAATTTTTCTGCTAAGATGTAGAATCTGACACAGTCCAGACTAAAGCTCACCAAAAATGTGACATGGCTCAATCCAGGAAAAGAAAATTAAATATACATATACTCAGTGTGGGTCAATAAGTGACAACAAAGGGAAAATAACAAGCTTTCAGCCCCAAGGCTTACCCTTGTTTTCTAGGACATTCAGCAGAGGCTTACTGGTATCACTGTGGTAATTCCACTTTTGCAGCACAACTATACTTCAATAACACCTCACTAGGAAAGATTTCTCCTCTTTGTCTTCTGCAACGCAAGAATGAGTCCAAGTAAAATGCCTTTCAAGCTGGCTTTCAAGAGACCAGCAGAATTAGCTGCCCCAAAAAGCTGGCACGTAATCCATGCTGAATTCAGCCATGGTGATAACTGAGCAAAATCTGAATTCAGCCTCAAATGGTAGCAGAGCCATTCCTGCTCATCCCTCCTTGCCAAGCATCTTCTTCTAATACAGAAATTTTACATTCATTATGGGGCAAGGGGAGGACACATAATGTCATTGGTGCCATTAAAGCAAGGACCAAGAAATTTGCCTAGAAAAACAAGAACAAAAAACTTCCACACCCCACTGGATCATCTCTCCTGGGTACCCCTGTAAAGGAACAGAGAATGAAGCTTTTCAAAACATGGACTAGATCTTGTTTCACAATCATCCAGCACACTGCGGCAACTAAATAATAAGCTTCTATGTTTAAATCACAATGCTTAAAATGTTAAAAAAAAAAAATAAAGCATAAAACCAAACAACAAACTTGTAAGAGAAAAGGAGAAAAACAAACACCTTCTGTCAAAACCAGATTAAAACTCCTACTGTTCCCTAGCTGCGGCCTCTTATGGCTTCAGATTGTATTCTCATGTTTTGTAGTGATGTGCAATGCTTCAGGGAAAATGCTAAGTAATTGCAAGAAAAACAAGGTAACTAAAAGGATTTCTAGAGGAACAAGATACTGAAAAACATCTTGGTGTGGCATTGTGTCAAATGACAACACCAGTTACACAAACAGACAGTAGAAAATTCTGCCCCATGGTTTGGCTATTTATTAGGAGGTCCCAAGAAATACAGCTAGTGAAGGTATAGAACTACAGTCCAATGACCTTAGCACACTAAATACACAGTTCATTGGAGATTGTGTTGCTTGCCAAACTCAGTCCAAACATCATTACTGATAGCAGATACACCAAATCAGACTTAGAGGCACAGAAAATTAGAAGAGAAGTTGGTCATTAGTTCAGACTCCCAATTCTACTGTGGTTAAGGTCAGTCTCATTTACTTATTTTTGCTGTGGTCCATATCTGGTAACATTGAATTTGTAAGATATATGGTAAGACAGCACATGATTTTCTGGGACAGCATCCCAAAGCCTGCTGGAAGTCAGAAGCATAGGAAATAGCTTTAGTAAGAGTTTGTTCAGAGCAGTCTTGTCATAAATAATTAACAACCTGAATAATGACTGTTTAATTCTGCAATAATGTACAAGTCCACACTGAAAGGGAACCTCTGCACAAAGAGAGAGAAGTGACTGAAGTCTTCTTACTGTAATAACACATCAATATATATGAATGCGACTCTTAGGCATTCCTGGAGATACGCATGGAGTGAAAAGGAAACTTTCGTTTTTCCTGAAGAACAATTAATGAATTAAGTGAACATGAACTGTACTTCTGAACAGTAATCCCTCAGTTTTCAGTCCACCTACACAGACTACATTTTCTAGTGAGAACAAGTGGCTGATGACCTCTGGTAAGTCAAGAATGGAACAATTCTTTCTTTTTAGGCCTCAAAGAGTTGCAGAAAACAGTGAAACAAATACTGTGAAAACTTCTGTGAAAGCAGGAAATAATGCAACTTTCTGACATACAAGTCATTCAAGAAATCATAAAACAGTATGATTTTTCTTATTGCAGGCTAGTCAAGTATTTAACAGCATTGTACAGTCAAACTGCAATTGCATAATGAACACTTAGGATACATGACTTACCTATGTGAGAAGAGTGACTAGAAAATAGGGTTGAATAAATGTCATTTGCAGCCACAGTAGTCACACTAACTGGTGGGTCTTTTCCACCAAGCAAGACTCAAAACAGAGATTTCAGCAGAATCTCAATTTCAGCTCTAAGTCAGGGACGGGTTTAATTTCTAAATTAAGGGATTCAGTCCCCTCTCCTACCAGACAGACAGTTAATCAGGTACACTTAAGACAGCTGCCTTAAGGAGTTAACTTAATCTGAATTTACTGACATGATGAAAAGGAGCTCTTTTAGAAATCAAAGGAAGGGACTTAAATGGGATTTAAAATTTGTTCTCAATCCTCTTGTCCCTTTTTGTCAAAATAACTCTAATTAAAATAATACAGGCTACTAGATGAAATCAGACATCTGCTATAGTACAGTTTCAGTACTGTGTATATGTATTTATAGATAGAAAAAGTATATAATTCAGACTACATTTCCTCCTATATGAAGTCAAACACCTGTCAGTACAACTGTATGTATTTATTTAATATAGGAAGTATGTTTATATACTATGTATTTATACAATTACTATTTATAAATAGACAAAAATATAAATCTACACAAAATCTACAGATTTTTTCTTATGTGGAATAAGCCCATAGATGTCTGAAGTGGAGTCATCTGTAGAAGGGCTACTACACTGCATCTTGGAACTGGCACTGCCTGCCACAGCCTTTAAGTGAATATTTTTTACTTGGAGCTTGCATTATTTGCTACCCCTCTGTCAGAGCTGGAACACGATGCCATTTTTCATTGTTCCAAGGCTTTTCCAGAGATCCTCAGACAGATCATACGGAAGAAGCCTACATGACATAATTGACCACTTTACAACTGTTTTGTGTTGGTGTCACCAGTTTTTATTATGCAACTATACCACTGATAAGGTTGCTTTAAAGTCACTTTATAAAACAATTTATTACATCATTAATTATTACATCCACCCATCAGGTGGATTTTACAATAACACAAACTGGCAAGCAGACTTAGTATCTACAACTTCTCAATCACAGTTAGTTACTGGCATCTACCACAGCAGTGTCTCCAACTCTTCATCCTCACAGAACTGCTTGGGAGGTAAAGCACAATCACTCTCTCTCACAGGTGCCAGTCGCACTAACACAAGACTGATTTACGTGAAGGTTCAGAGATTACTAACCTCAGAGCTTTGATGCCTGCCTTCCTTAGGTTCTTAAATCCTGTCAACCTGTCAAATGCCTACCTAACTCTCCAGGCTTAACTCATAATCTGATCCACAATCAACTGCGTAAGTTCAGCAGATAGGTATCACCCTTTGAATTCCAGACAACCCCAACCACTAAAGCCACATTCTTTCTTCCAGCTGTACAATAGGCTGCTGTTTATAGGCATAACTCTTTCCAACATGTAAGAAACTTCAGCTTATACAGAGTAGTGCAGTTAAGTCCCTACACAGGCTAACCATTAACTACAACCTCTCCAGGTTCTTATCTTCAAGCTATTACAGGGCCCAAGCCCAGAAGAGATAAGAGACCATGTATAAGCTTAGAACACTGTCAGCAACTTCAGTCTCCTGGACATATAGCACATGGGAAACAAGCTCTGAGTTGAAACAATTATTCCAGGGACTTTAGTCCACTCATGAATAGCCACTATGTTTGTTTGCTTTACCTCCCTGACTAATAAAATCCTGTACTTTAAATATATATATAGAATGCATATATATATATGCACATATGCATATATGTGTATAGATATAGATGTATAAATATGTAAGTGTATAAAGATTACATTGATATATTCCAATGCCAAGGAAAAAAAAAAGAATGTCTGTTTTTTCACTGATGAAAGGTATCTGAACAGTAACACTGAGTGCAAAACAAAATAAATCTAGTGGACTGCTTCAGGGACAAATCACTGTTAGGGCATGTTAAAAAAAGAAAAAACCCAAAACCACACCAATTTCATGTCTAAATACCTGGTTAAATTTTTTTCTTGTTTCTTTTCTAGAGAAATTAGAGTATTATATAAGGTAACCATGCCTGCCAAAACCTTAGACAATGTGGTTTGATTACTGTACAGACCATGAAAGATTTTAAAGATTAGAAAAGCAATGGACAGGTAGTTTCTAGATCTATGGATATGAGGATACTGCCTATCAAATACAGGGGTAGGTAGAGAGGAGAAGATATTATGGAGACAAACACAGAAAACAAGAGATTGTTAAAACTGCTCCTTCAAAAGAATACTACAAATAGACATGCTGTAAGCTGTCCATGCAGAAGTGCCCCAGAGAGCTGGATCCCTGCACATATTCAGCCACTGAATGTGACAGAGCCAAAGACTTTCCTAACGTTGCATTTTCCTATGTTTGTCACCAGCACTGGTGCCACTGCGGCTTCTTGTAGCACTGCCAAACAGCAGCAACCTGAAATAAACTGGGTGAGGCTGTTATTCAGATCCTGTAGGCAAAGGTGAAAACATTTCAAAGGAAAAAAAGAAAATCACTTAATTCCATTTGAAAGAAATTACAGCTGGGAAGGGCAGACAGGCAGAAGGGAAAGAACTGGAAGAGTCAAAGGTAAGAAAAGAGAAATCTAATAAAGATAAAAATGGTATAATAAGTAAGACAATAGAAAACATAGGAAAGAGGGGAGAAATCTGGAGAAAATAGCTGAAATAGATCATCTTCCTGGCTCTTCCCAGAAGCAATGTGTTTTGTTACACAGAGTAAAATAACAATTGAAGTGGAATCCCACTGCAATATGGCCCAAACATTCAATATTCCCAAAAGACGACATGAACAAAAGGACAGGTGTGTAAATACTAAAGAACATTGCTCAGAATTCATGTGTCTAATCAATGTTTGCTATCCAAGAGATTATAAAAGCATTGGAGCAGCTTATGACCTCAGGCAAAAGCTCAGAAGTCCTTGCACCATGCCATTTCCCAGCACTGGAGCCCCAGATCTGATCCTCAGCACACCTCAGAGCACTCTCAGCAGCCAGAGGCACAAGGCCTAAGATAATTTGAAACAGCTAGGCCAAGATGACATGCATTTTAAAAGCATCCTCATCCCTGCTGGATGGGAAAACTCCATCCCACATAATACAGGAGAAAAGCCTGGACACTGTAAAATTGTTTTATCAACTGGATCTGAAACTGGAATGAGTGCATCACATTTTGGTCTACAGAGGACAACCCTGCCCATCTTATTTTCTTGCTTTAAGAGTCATGAACCCATTAGATCCTCATTAAAAACTTCCATAAACTTTACCACAGTGAACCACTACCTTTGAATACTGGGGCAAACACCAAGGCAACCATCTGTGAATTACTGTGGCAATAACTAAACCCATACAAAGTGTGAAAGGCCACAGGTTATAAATCACTAACAGTCAAAATGTTTAAGCTCTGAGTATTTTAGAGAAGGGAATATTAGCTGCACGCAGAAGAGGTCTTAACCTGAGGCAAGATGAAGCCAACCTAAAAGAGACTCATCTTAAAATCATTTGTAATCTAAGCATAACTGCAAAACCCCCTCAACACTATCTGGCAGTCAGAAGTGACTCGAGACCGAAGAGTGTCCTAGCTTGTAAAGGCCACAGGAATAAGAAGGGCACAGACAATTCCACTGCTCTCTACAGAAACATCTTATTTTATTATTTTCCAGAAATTCCTAGACCACCCACTCAAAAACAACTGCTTTGCTAATGTCTTTCCTCCCCATCACTTACATTTCCCCATGTTTTTATTTTCCCCAACTCTTTTCCCCTCCACCCCTTTCCTTGTTTCCTCCTATTCTCTCTCTCCTCTCTGCTTACAAGAATTAATGAATTAATGCACTCTGGGCTGTCTCCACAATAGCAATAAATCAGTAAGGAGCAGTTTGAAGCTTTGACATACCACAAGCTTTATCCTTCTCCAGAGTTGACTCTCAGAAAAGTAAGAGCTATGTTTACACAAAGTCCAAGTAACACCAAGTTCGAGCTCTGTAGGAGTCTCTTTCTTGGGGGGGAAAGAGAAAAGCCTTAGAAGCTTAAAGCTAGAAACCACATTTAAAGCTATGCAAAGTTATTGTGAAACTGAAAATATGAGCAAGGGCAAAGGAGCCCTAGTTCTGACTGAGACATTTGGACCACCTCTCAAAAGGAAATCAAAACTGTTCCTTTACTTGCAACTGTGACAAAATGCATGCTTAGGGCATGCTGTATTTCCATCATGCTTTGCAAGTCTCAGATGAGGAACAGAGTACATGGGACTGAAAAACCCACCGCAAACCCTCTCAAGGTGTCACTTGCATACTAAGAGTGGAGCTCACGTTTGAACAACAGCTCTCATGTTAGTTGTAAGACAACACATATCTAAGTACCATCCCTTCCCATGCTAGATCTGAAATGCAAAGCAGATATGCTGCTGGCTGAAAGCAGCATTCAGAGTGGGGTGAAGTCTGGTCAAGTCTGTTAACTGTAGCTCTTTGTTCTTTTGACCCAGTAACAACCACAAAATTCCAGGTAGATATTGGTAAGAGACAGCATCTTTCACAGCTCTCAGTGTGGACAAGTTCCTGGTCTCATGTCCCAGATCTACTCCCCAGAGATTAGAGTGAAGGTTTCCCTTGTTCTGAAGGGTTATCTTCCACAAACAGTATTAAGAGGAAGAAGAACCAAGAGAGCACATATAATCAATAGGAGTAGAAATAATATATTGCCAAAACACAGGAAAAGAGAAAGATTCTTCATAGAGTACATCTTAATAGGTGTGTTTTGTGTACTCATTACAATCATACGGAAAGTTACTTTTACTTTTTCCTAAACTATGCCTAAAACCAGCTACTCTAGTGAGAAGTCGGAGAGCTTCTCTCCCAAACCACCAGCTTCTATTATACCATTTCACCCTGTGAACTACAGGTCATGGCATACATGCTCATTCATCATGCTGGCGTGACACACCAAACTAAACATAAGGAAAAACTTAGGATGATTTAGACTGCCCAAGATAGTTATCCTACTGTTGGTGCCTATCGAAGCAGATTTTCAGATAACTGCCTATACTACTTATTCAGAGAGAGGAAGGAAAGTGGTTCTGAAGACCTTCAGAGGAAGACAGTGTGTCTAATACCAGGCACCTCAGCCAAAGGGAAAAAACTCACACAAACAGGAGAAAAAACCCAAACCACCACACATATTTCTCTAAGAATCCTGTCTCCTAATAACAAACTAAATGGCTTGAGCTGTGCCATGGGCTGAATTATATATCAGTACATTTTTTCCCCCTCTCAAAAACTGAAAAAACTGATACAGCCTGCTCAGTACATACTGCAGACAGGATCTAATCTCATCAACACTAGCTGCTACTCACTGTTTTTCTTACTAGTAGTACTAAATTTAAAAATAGATAAGAGAACAAAATATTTTTATCATTATTCATATCATCTGATGCTTTACATGATAAAAATTACAACTATCAGCTAGGACATTTTACAACAAATCTCTGGTCTGACAAACTTGATGATTCTGGATTCAAATCTCCCTTTTTGCACTGTTCAAATCCACCTGATTATTCCCCTGAATCACCCCAGAAATTTTGTCTTTTTATCTACTTTCCTATACTTAATACTGTTCTAATTTCCTCCTGCTTGAAGCAGCCTGCCCTCTTCCCATCATACCATCTGCAGCACTATCCAGTTCTTCACTCTCTCTGCCCTACTAGGCAACTGGCTTAGAACAATTGTTCCTTTTCTCTCTGGGAAAGGGGCATTTTGCCTTTAAGCACAATGTTACAAAATTTAATTATACTTTGGTCTATGTTAGTATCTCAGCCATGCTAGCTTGGTGAATAAAGTGGTGTTTGTTTCCACATTTCATCTCTCACATCCAAAATTCCACATTCCAACTATATATCTCCATGGCCTGGTGTGACAGCCAGCACATGCCTGTGCACAGACGTGTCACTCACATGGGCTAGGGAACTTAAAGACAGATGTTTAATACATAACAGCACTTGGATTAGGGGCAGATGCTTAATTTGGTCTAGTTTCTCTCCATCTTCTAAGTGATGGTCTGGTCAAGTCATTTAGCACAGGCCTTGCAAGACCTTCAACAAACACAATCAAGACAAATTTCTTATGTCAGTGTGAACCACTAAGATTGCACGCACAAAAAAAAGAGAATCTGATGATTAGAACATCATCTGAGTTATAAGGAACAACTGATAACCTCTTCTGTCCCAAATTTACTGCATAACTGAGCAGCTCACACAGCTTAGTCAGACAGACACATCTGCTGGTACCAACTACACCACATGGGCTGAGCAGAGGATGGGTGGATGAGTAGTGTATTAGTTGCCTGAATACACGTTTTCCTTCACTTCTCCCTCTGCACAGAATCAGCATTTAACAGTCTTTTCAGAGGTATAATGTATTAGCCTCAACATCAGCCCCAGCTCTAATCCTTCATAGTAATATTACTGTTGCATAGTAATGCTTCCTGCTTCATTGCTGTTTTTCCCTCCCTCCCCACCTTAAAACAGTATTTGCAGTACACCACACATATACAACCCTTGTTCACTGCAGAAAGCAGCAGCACGTGGCAGAGACCGTGCCTAACGCCCCCGCAATCACACAGGCAGAGATACCAAAACCAAAGGCTGAAGCACTGAGGGCACGTAGAGACAACTGAAAGCATACTGGGGAAGAAACAAAGAGCACAGAATCACACCAGTGATGGAAACGCTCCCTTCAGGGCTCCCCTTGTTTAGGTAACAAATACAGTAAGTGACAGACCTTTTGATTTTGGGAACACATGCAGAGGAATGCTATTGGGATTTCATCTGTACCACTCTGTACACTTGAGCACAGCTCAAAAATCAATAGGTGTTGGTCTCTGGTTTATTACTCTCAGTTTACATTTAGCTTTCTCCTTTTACTCATGACTAATTGTAGTAAATTAAGATTAAAAATTAAATGTGGTGCTTGAACTATAGTTTCCTTCCTCATTTAAAACAAAATGTTAAGAACAAGCTACTAGAAGTTCTACAGTGGCAAATCACTTTCCCTGCCAATTAATTCATTTAGTAAGGACAAGAGGCAGAAGGCAGAAGCTGATGCACAGTAAAGTTCTACCTGAATATAAGGAAGAACTTTACTGTGGAGGTAACTGCACAGGAACAAGTTTCTCAGAGAGGTTGTGGAGTCTCCCTCACTGGAGATATTCAAGAACTGTCTGGACACAGTCCTGTGCCATGTGCTGCAGGATGACCCTGCTGGAGCTGGGAGGGTGGACTGAATGATCTACTGTGGTCCCTTCCAAGATGACCCATTCTGTGATTCAGACCTTTGGGATTTTCAGCCTTTACTATTAAGAGACTTGCCTTTTGAGTTACACAAACAGAACAGATGTTAAAATTATTCAAGGAATATACTGATAGAACAAGCTATCAGAAAAAATAAATAAACCTTTTCTAACATGGTATCAACAAAATCAATTTGACTTGCAATAAAAATATAAATAAAAAAGGATGCTGCCTTACATGTCACTGTACTGCCATAAAGAGAAAGCTGAAGGTACTTAAGTCAATCCCTTACACCTTCTACGTACTCACATAATTCATCCTGTTAAAGAGGGAACACCTCAGGTACAATGATATGCAGGCATTAATACCTAGTGTGACCAGGTACTTAACTCTGCTGTGGATTTGGTATGCAGTGAATGTGACAGCCGACTCAAGAGAGGAATTGCCTGCTACCGCTTTGCATCGTCTCCTAGCTCTCCTAGACCATATTAACCCCTTCCCCAAATTAACACAGACATTGCAACTGGTGGTCAGTCCTGGTGTTCAGAACACACGCCATGCTGCGCATTCATTGGAGCACTTTTGGTTTTTGTGTCTGTACAAACCACCTGCATCCTGCTCAGTCTGTAACTTTTACCTGCTCATGGGCAGAAAGGATGCTGAAACACAGCCCTCCCTGCACATCTTGTGGGTCATAGTGCTGACCTGCTTACTAGCAGAAAGCATGCTGGGCACAGGGATAGAAAACACCTACTTACGCTTCAGTTTCCCAGTGGAGAGAACTGGCTTGCTGCATAAAGCAGCTGAAATTTGCATAGGCTTATTCTGGCAAGGAAAAAAATGTTTTTAGGGCAGCTTAAGGTTGTGGTTATCATTCTAGGGGTTTATAAAGAAAAGATTTAAAAACAAAAACAGTCAAACAAAGCTTTTTCAGTGATTCCTAATGGTTTTCAAAGGAAGTTAAAAATATCAGAATTAAGTAATTTTATTTCCTAAAGAAGGAAACAAAATAAAGCAGTGATACTTACATTTAAAGCATTGACATACACAATACATTCCCTAAGCAACCTCATAAAATGAGCTACTTCCACAGGTGCAAATGATCAGTCTATGTACATTACCTAAAAGGTAACTAAAGCATGTTCCACAAAAACAGGATCCAGGAAAAACCTGATAGTTCTTTGAAAACATGCATCTCCCTATGTAAAATACCTGTGTCAAGTCTTTTACCTTGGACATCAGTTATGTCTGAAAAAAACCTTTTCAGGAGCTTGACATATACTCATATGGGTACTCTGCACAGTCCCAAACAGTTTAACAGAAATCAACTGCAAATTCCCCTGTGGGAAAAAGATTGTCCTTTTTCTTTTATGTTTGCATAGTGCACACTGCAGTGGGCCAGAGGTTACTGAAGTTTACATCAATACAAACAAGTTGTAAGACAACTCAACTAATATCAATAGCCTTAGTACTAAATTCTCTCCCTCAGAAAACAGATAAGTAGGTGAATTTAGTGAGCAACCATTTTCTGCAGAGCCATTTGGGCATCTACCTTGGGGAAGCATCCTTATACAGTATTTGTCTGAACAGCTCTGACTCCTGTAGCTTCCACCCCTTTGTATGCAGCCCAAAAAAAGCAGACCAATCAAGTCAAGTCAACACCGAAATAAGTAATAAAGAAAAAAAAAAGCCTTTTTTCTTGAAAAAGTTATGACTAAAAGGCTGAAGTAAAAACTTGTAGGCAAAGATACTCTACACTTCCCAGAGGTCAAGTGGTGAACATTTTAGATAGTAGGAAACTTTCCAAGTTCAACTCGTGCTTTCCCAAACCAAACAAGACACAAACCACAGAAGCCTGCCCTCTTTCCAGCTGCTGGGAAGATCACAGATGAGGTTGTTCATTATGGTCCCAACCAAGTAACATGGTACACACAACACCACCCACCTCTTCAAACACACCTCTCTATTTAAAGGGAACCCACTGTACTAAAAAGATATATATATTTTTTTAAGTTCTGTAGTTGTTACTTTTTCCTATTTACTTTAATGGCCACCATAGTGTTTTATGTTCAGGACATTGTGAAAATACAGCCAGAGGTCTGACATACCAGTTTAAAATAGACACTTGGAAAGGAATTGCTGCAGGGGTTCTAAACCAAACAGCATGGATTACAACCCACCGTTTAAAATTAGGTTTTGTGGTTTGTTTTTATATATTCCTAGTAAGAAACTCAATCTGATTGCTCTTTCTTGGCTGAAGTTATTGCACCTAGCAATCTAGGAGGCCAATAATAGAAATTTCACTTAAAATATGGCTATTAATGTTCCTAAATATAGTCTACTATGTGACTGAGCTGCGTCACAGGCCTTAAGTCATTCTCTAGGTTTTGTTGGTTTTTTTTGATCAAAGGACAGTAAATGCTTGACTAGGAGTTAAAAGTTCGACATGTTTTTAGGATTAAATAATTTCTCAATTTTAAACTACGCAGGAAAGAAAAGCTTTCGGGAAGAAACTGAACCTGGAACATCCTTGAATTCCTATTGCATGTTTAATGACAAGACCCCAGCACCAAAACAACTGTTTAACCATCAAAGGTATCCCACATTTCTCTTCTGAAATCCTTGGGTAACCTACATTGTCTACTAATAGAGTGTTTTGTCCTAGTTAATTGGCCAAGGCAGCCCTCGAGTTTCTTTCCAGCAGGAAACCAATTAAATAGATTCAAGAGCAAAGCAGTGCTACTTTAAAAAACAAACAAGAGGGAGGAGCACAGGAGCTGGCTGCTGCTTCTCCACAAGAGTTAGAACAAGCCATTCCCTGAAAAACTGGAGACACAAAGCAGTGCATCTCCGTTACTCTGGTGAGCACAGATAGGAGCAGGAGCATTGCAACTTGAACCAAGGGGCTTGGTGGGCTTCAGAACTCACTTAGGTGGGAAAGGCTAGAGCAGAGCAGTGTAGGAACACCCTATAAGGCAACAGAATATGGCAAATTCAGGGTTTTTTTCAGCCATACCAAACTCTGTTCTAGAGAATAGGGAGGATCTAGCATCAGCCATACTGGACCAGCAGTAAGCCAAGGACGTGCTACATAAACCCTAAACCTGTGAAATTTAATAACTGAAGTCATGCATTTAAGTTAATGGGGAGTTTGGAAATATGACGGACAAAATAACTAGGTCAGTAACTACCAGTACATTCATAATCTATCTGTACTTTAAAAGAACAAAAAACCCCAAAACCCACTAAAGAAGGCCCATGGGAGACAGTGAAAATGAGAAGGACAGGCACACCAGGAATCATCCAAATACTAGATTTAAAAACATACAAAGCAAAAGCTGACCACATGGGGCTTCTAACCATGTGGCTGTTAGAAATTAGTAAAAGTAACCAACCATTTGTAAAAATGGCTAATAAAGACTAAAAAAGTGTAAAAAATAATTGAAACACTATAAAAGGAACCAATTATGGACACAGAAAAATGGAACTAGAGCAAGAATTCAGGGTGCTGGGCAGAGACCTCTTCACCCAGGTGCTGAACAGCAATACAGGCTCTCACACTTGGGCAAAATGCTTCAATACTGAGCAACAAACTGAGCTTAACTTCTAACCACATATCCCAATCACCCGAGCTGGCTTGAAGAGGCTGCTACAATACCTGCTAGTGACCTGAAATAACCAGGTCTGGGTTCTTGCAATGACAGCAGTGGTTGGGAGAGTTGGCAGATGGAAAAAGCAGGCAAAGTAGTATGTAGTGCATAAGACAATATAATTATCCTGTGACACAGACAGTTTGTACTCTCTCCTGCCTTCCCTACTAATATTCAAAATGAAATGTTTTCTTCTGTGGAGATTGGTTTTGCTTTTTTGTTAAAGAAAGCAGTGTTGAAAAGTGGCTGTTGGGCTTGGAACAGCAAGCGCTGAGGTTTGAGAGGGCTCCCAAGTGCTTGGAGAGGCTCCTTCCACAGCCCCTGAGAAAACCAGCTTGCTCATGCAGCTCAGCTTATGCCTGACAGACCAGCCACCACCTGCTTCCTCCCCAGCCCTGAGCTCAAGGCTTTACAGAAATGGGAACCAGTACCTCTATTTATGACAGAGACATTAAAAGGACTGCTGAATAATACGGCAAGCTGTAAATCAGCCTTTTACCATGACAGAAAAGGAAAGGGATTAAGTGGACAGTTCCCCTCTCTGAGATCCAGATCTCTCTAGCAGCTTCTCTCCCATTGGCAGTTCTTATTCTGCAGTGTTACTTCAAGCCAACCTGCAAATTTTATAGAAAAGTGAAACTGGATTGAGACATGTAAAAAGCAAGCCAGAAGAAAACAGAAAGAGCTGAATTTGTTACTATTGGGGATGGGAGGAACATTTAGTAATAGACATGACAGGAAACACAAAAATAGCTATTGATCCCTGTAAGGATCAATATATTACCAGGAGAATGGAGAATTGATCAAAGAAAATTAGAGGCTCCGCTGTAATGTCTGAATCTAGGGACAAAAAAATTTCTCAAGTACTGCTGTAATGGAGTTGTGTACATTGCATTAAAAAAAATAGAAAAAGTGGAAGACAGCTTGTGCAAGCTTAGGAACTGACTGTTATGCAGCAACAAGACTCTTTTGCACAAGACAAATGATTGCTGCAAGGTATGCAGCACTTGCCTAACTTTATAAAGGTCAAAACATACAACAGGAGACAAGCGTCTTGACTTGTGCCTCTTGCCCTGCTTCACACATTGCCAGTACATTCCAGCACATTTAATACTTGGTACATCTGCAGCAGTCTGCAGTAGCCTGCAACAAAATGACAAAAATACAGAAAAAGAAAACCCCTCCAACATTTGAAACAAAGCCTCAGAAATGCAATCTACAGCTATTTATTTCAATAGGATGCAAAGTTCTTCTGCAGCAAGATAGGGGCATTCAAAACCAAGAATTAAAAACCATGAAGGCTGAGAAGGTCATGCCTGGTCAGAACCACTTCCATGTTGCTCTGAGCAAGCCACAGACCCAAACATATAAACAACTAGGTAAACAAGGAAATACAGATGGCTTTAGAATGAGCTGAGCTAATTTACTTTTAAAAATCTTGCTTACTGATAAATATTTCCCACCTTCAAACCCTTCTTTATTAGTGAGGAGGATTTTTTGTGACTAAAGCCAATAAAGACATTTAGTTTTTCATCCTGTTTCATGAACTATAATTAAAAATAGATTTCACTTCGTGGCTGACAGCACAGAATGAGTTTGTCACCTCTGCGATGCAATTCTTTCTTCATGTCACAGGCTGAAAAAACACTTGACTTTTGTAGACAGATATTTACATCTTTATTAAATTTCATTTTAGCTACCAGTTTCCTATGTTGGACTGAGCCAAGTTGTGCCTTTGGCTACTGCTATAAGACATAACAATAACAATTATGATAATAATGCAAATTGTTACTGTATCACTAGATCTTGATCACCCACTTGTCACTAAATTGTGGTACAATGATTCAGTTTATATAGGTCTTAGCTGCCATTAAGGTTACAGACAGCTACTTAGAAAACACCTTTATCTGAAGCAAAGCGAAAATATTTTGATTGCTTTCTTCCACAGTGAAATGAAACATTAGAACTATTTTAAGGTTATAAACAATGAGACAAATGATCAACTCTAATAGAAAGTCCCACAATTTCAAGCCAACACTAGATCATTAGAGAAGAATTTTGCATTTTACTGGCAAACTCTGACTTTCTCCATCTGCTCCCTTCTCTCCCTACTAATGAGCCGGAGCACGCTATGAAAGCACGTCTAAAGATGACAAGAGCACGAGCTTCTCTAGATGCTTAGGAAAGATCAATGAGCTGTCCCCCCATGTTCACTACCACACTGACAGGAGTGGCAGGCTCTTGCCTGCCAGACGAGGAAAATCAGAGGGCAACACTCCTCTGCTTTGTATTAATCATCTGAGCTATGTATGGTATGTTCTTGTTCTTTACACAAATACCTCATGATCATCTCTATGCCACAAATATTTTCCAATACAGATCTCTGCCAGGACATGCTCCATTTCAGTAATCCTTTAGAGCCACTTCAGCAAAACAGGGTTGGAGGGCAGCAGAAAGATTCAAGAACTCAAGGCACATTTCAACTATGCATGTTCACAAGATGCCAGAGTTGCTCTCACACTGATCAAAGGCCAGGAAAGTTGCTTGACTTTTGCCAGAACATATCACACTCAACTTAGGTTTCCACTTGTTTGAGAAAATCAAAAAGACTGACCAGTTATGCACGCTTTTCCAAGACAATGGACACAGGTCCTGAGAGTGCTTTACACATGCTTTTTCCCTTGTGTTTCAGAAAATGGGATATGGTGCCTGGAGAGGTTTGAGGATCTTTAGAGGCACCTCAGCAGAAAACTAAACAAACAGCAAGGTGCAAACAGAACAAGCTGCACTGCTGGTAAGAACATGGTGGTGAATGGGTGAAGAAGCAGACCACTATGGCTGAAGGCACGGGACTCTTCAGGAGAGGGATGGAGAGCTGAAGGAAGGGAGAGAAACTGAGGGACCTCGGCTCATTTAGCTTCCCACATGGAGATCAAGAAGAGATATGGTCACTTTCAGAATATCCATGAGGCAAGGTAATGTACATCACAAAGGGGAGAGGAACTGTTTCAAGAAATCATTGACCCCAAGGACAGACATGTATAAACTTGCCGTTTTCCACTTCTTATAAGGATTTTCTTCGAGTTTCTAAGTATCAGAAATGAATTTTATGTTTCTAGTATAGCTTTCTAAAAGTAGGAGAAATGGTGATTACTTGTAAATTGAAAGTTTATAAAAGGAATTAACTCTCTATAGCCCAAACTGTGATGGACACAAAAAAAAAATTCTTTCTGCTTCTCTGTATTTAAATTTTAAGTCAACTAGTTAAATTAAAGAACAATAAAACTTTAGATTTATTTTAACCTCAACGTGTTTTTTAAACAAGGGATATGATAGACAGTATCAGACATTTTGGTTTTTAAATAAATTTTATCTCTCTTCCCCCTCCATTTAGATTTTCTGCTTGTAAAAAAGATGTGACAATACAGACTTTTCCACTTAGTACTAAAAAATGGACCAGAAAAAAAAAAGCCTAGATGAAAAATATTTCAACTAGCTATATAATTAAGAAGTACTTCTTTATATTAAGATATGTAACTCAAACAGAGCATACAGATTGTACAATTTTTTTCCCTCTTTTTTCTTTGAAACTCATGTTCCTGGCTTAATCATCAAAATGTCATGGTGTTCTTGCTTGACTCTTTGATCACAGGAAAAACCTCTCGTGGAAACACAATCATACCCTCATTGGCTTGTATTTAAGTATTGAAGATACTGCCAGTCCGTAAGTATATCACTTTTTAAACTATTTCCAGAAGATGCATGTGTGCAAAAGTGGCATTGCTTGGAAAAATGGAAAGCTACCAATAGCAAGTCACAAGCTCAGGCAAATGAAAAATCTAAAAATGTCATTATTTCTGCATATAGCCATATATTAGAGTAAGCATAATGCAGAACTTTCAGCTCTAGTCATATTTGCAGGATGACCTTTTCCAAACCAAAGAGAAATAGATAAGTTTTAATTATTTAAACACAAGTTCTGCTGCCTTCTAAAAGATCAGATGATAAGCATGTACTGTGCTTTTTTGTTTGACTGAAATACACTTACCAATTATATCAATAATTTGCTATGGAGTACATATAGAACTGTAACTATCTCAAAAAGGAAATCACTTTATCATCTCACTCCCTTGGAGTATGGAGTCTACGGGACATACGGAGTACACGGGAAATGGAACTATTAAATCAAAAACCATATATGAAAGCAAAATATGCTCTGTTACAGAGATAAAGATACATGTGTTTTATATGTGGGTATATATATACACATATGTATGTTTTTTATAGATTTAAAAATAAAAGCCTAGTGAACCCATTTTAGGTGGTACCATAAAACTGTGCTTTGAGGACTGCTATCAAACAAGTCTCTGTGACTTGGATTTTGCTAGGAAGCTAGTTAGAATGCAGATTTGGTTGTTTTCCTACATTTCTTTGGTAGATGAACCAACCCTTTTCATGCTAGAGATCCATAATTAAAAGCAAACTTCGACAAATTCCCTCCTCTATACTACCCCGGGCTATGTGGCTTCCACTTTTATGGGGAACCACAAGAGCAATTCCAAAGACTGTAAAACCCATCTCTCAGGCATATTTCTCCCCTTCCACAGCTTCTGTTGGCATAAGAGTACTATGAAAGTGTGGCTGCATTGAAAATTGCATCTGTCTGTGCCCTGGCCAAGTGTTGTCAACACAGTCAAGGCAAACACCTACCACAACAATCTCTCCTTTGTCAGTCACAGGGATCCCATGAGAAAGCACCAACCAGTCTATGATTTTGGTAGTGGTAGACAAGCCTGAAAGACAAAAGATAAGGGTCACACTTTATTTCAATTGACTGTATAAAACCAGAATTAAGAGCTCCATTTTGCCAAGCAGCACTTAAAATTGTGTGATAGCACAGTCTTAGCAAAGACAGACAAAATTCATCTCCTAACCCTTCCTACTCTCTGCACTTACCGAATCAGTTCATACTTATCAGCTTGAGAAGATTAATCCCATTACACAAGAGATTTTTACTATTATTATTTTTATTTTTAACAATGAATTTCCAAGCCTGAAAAAAAATTTACATATTACTGTCATCTTGAATAGCTGCAGCCCACATGATCCAGAACTTCAGGAAAACATCACAAATTGTATCCAGATCTAGGTTCAGGGACTAATATACAAAACCAGCAGTGAACTACAACAGCTTTCTACACACTTAGCAAAGCCCTTCTAGAAATTGTACCGGGCAAACATACATACAGAACAATGTACAAAGCCCACTACGCCGAGCAGGAATCACTCTGCAGGCAGAGCATTTTAAAAACGGCGATGAGATGGAAGCTATTGTGCAGCAGGAATGCCATCACACGGTTGCCATCAGAGACATGGTGGGATGACAAGCACAATTGGAGTGCTGCAATGGATGGCTGTAAGTTCTTCAGAAGGGAAAGGTAAGGAAAGAGAGGCAGTGGGGTAGCCCTGTACATTAGGGAACGTTTTGACTACCTCGAGTTTGATGATAATGACAATAGGGTTTACAGGTAAGAATCAGGGGAAGGCCAATAAGGCAGGTATCCTAGGAGTCTGTTACAGACTGCCCCACCAGGATGAAGAGGCAGATGAAATATGCTATAAGCAGCTGGAAGAAGCATCGTGATCACTAGCACTGTTCTTGTGGGGGACTTCAACTTTCAGGTAACTGCTGGAAATACAATACAGCAGAGAGAAAACAGTCTAGTCCTGGACTGTGCAAAAGAACTTCCTGAATCAGCTGGTGACTCACTCAACCAGCAGAGGCGCTCCACTACACGTTTTTCACAAACACAGGACTTGTGGGTGATGTGATAGTTGGAGACTGTCTTGGGCATAGCAATCACAAAACGATTATGTTTTTGATTCCTGAAGAAGTAAGGAAGGAGGCCAAAAGAAGGACAGTTTATGACCTTGGCAATTCAGAAGGACTACAAGGACGTTGTGAGGTTATGCAGGGAGAAAATTAGAACGGCCGAAGCCAAACTAAAACTTCATCTGACTACCGCCATAAAAGACCATAAAAAAACTTCCATAAATACATCAACACAAAAAAAGTTTCTATAAATACATCAGCAACAAGAAGGGTTAAGGAGTATCTCCATCTTTTATTGGATGCAGGGGGGACAGCATAGTCACAAAGGCTGAGGTAATAATACCTTCTTTGCCTCAGTTTTCAAAATTAGATGAACTGTTCTCAGGCTTAAGCAGGCCCTTGGGCTGGAAGACAGAGACAGGGAGCAGAACGAAGGCCTCATGATGCAAGGGGAAATTGTCAGTGACTTGCTACACCACTTTGATGCTCACAAGACTATGGGGCTGGATGGACCTACTCAAGGGTTCTGAGGGAGCTGGCAGACGTACACACCAAGCTACCTTCAACCACTTACCAGCAGTCCCAGCTAACCAGGGAGGACACAGGAGACTGGAAGTTACCAAATGTGACACCCATCGAAGAAGGGGCAGAATGAGGATTTGGGGAACTACAGGCCTGTCAGCCTGACATCAGTGCCAGGGAAGGTGGCGGAGCAGATCATCCTGAGTGACATCACACAGCATGTACAGGGCAACCAGGGGATCAGGCACAGCCAGCACTGCTTAGCAAAGGCAGTTTCTGCTTAATCAGCCTGATCTCCTTCTGTGACAAGGTGACAAGAGTCCCCCATATGTGGCACTGGTGAAGCCACACCTCAAGAGGTGGGTGCAGTTTTGGGCCCCTCACTTCAAGACACTGAGGTGCTGGAGTGTGTCCATAGAAGAACAGAGCTGCTGCAGGGTCTGGAGCACAAATCCTATGAAGAGCAGCTGAAGGAGCTGGCAGTGCTTTAGCCTGGAGAAAAGGAGGCTGTGAGGAATGACCTTATCACTCCCTACAACTACCCAAAAGGAGGCTGTAGCCAAGTGGGGATCAGCCTCTTCTCCCAGGTAACAAGCGACAGGAGCAGAGGAGGTGGCCTCAAGCTGCACCAGAGGAGGTTTAGGTTGGATACCAGTAAAAGCGTCTTCACTCAAAGGGTTGTCAGGCATTGTATATGCTCTGCAGGGGAGTGGTGGAGTCACCATCACTGAAGAGATTTCAAAGATGTGTAGATGTGGCAGTAGGGGACATGGTTTCATGGTGGATGTGGCACTGCTGGGTTAACAGTTGGACTTGATGATCTTAGAGGTCTTTTTCAACTAAACAATTTCATGATTCTGTGAATTCAGAAAACAGCAATTGGCAGGAGTCCTACTTTCACCGCAAGCTATTTCCCATTTTCAGATTTATCCAACAGTATTTTTCTCAGAGATAAACCATCAGCTGAGTTCCTTTCCAACAAATACTCATAAAACTTATATACTCAAACTGAGTATATAGATTTTTAACATAAAACCTAAAATCACACAAAATTCTGATCTTCATTATTCATCTCGAGTTTTAAACAACATGCTATTTAAAAATATTTGTAATTATTGAAGTATGCCTTAACATTTGAAACTCCTAAAAATAAGCATTTAATTCCTGCAACATTCTCATCCTCCACTGATTTCCATTTAGAGGGAGATATGATATGGGAAAAATATCTACCATACTTTTTGAAAAAAACAAACAAACAGTAGTTGGTGTTACTCAGGCAACCAATGCTCGAAAAAAGCTCAGATATGTATGTGCTCTAAAATTCTAGGCTACTGATCAGTTATTCAGCCAACAAGGTTCCCCCCTCACTTCTTCCACACCTTCTTTACTTCAACCTTCCCCTTCTTTAAAATAAATCTTGCTTGAAAACTAGGGAAACTGACAAAAATTGTTACTGCCCTCTTCCTAAATTATCTTGACCTTTCAGGAGGAAAACCAAAATCTATTTTCATTATGGTGTATCTACTTGTAAAATAAGAAAACTGCTTCCTGGACCTTGGGGTCACAGTGTCCACAGGATGTATCAGATTGCTAACCTGAACACCACAAATTATTACACATTTCCCACATACCCGGACAGCAATAAGTAACTTTTATATGGATTACAAATTCTGCCTGGGCACACAACCTGCCTTGGGCTGAAAACCTCGAGAGATTCACCACTTTCTCTGATGGCAGGAAGGGCAATTTACTGGTTTGCAGGAACAGCTACAGTTGTTCACCTTTCCATTTAGCTCTTCAGACAGTGTTTTAGTTATGCTTATCACTCTCTAAACGGGAGGAAGAAAATAGATTTAAAAAGGAAAGTAAAAGAAAGTGAGTACAATACACTTTCTTGTCAAGGCAGCTAAGATGCTCAGTCTCTTCTACAGTCAGGGTATGGTTAGTGTTTAAGCTGCTTTCAAACTAATTTCCTAAAGCTCTACCACAGATGTTTTTCATCTCTTCTGCCAGCCCTCCTTCTTTTTAGCACACAACTTGTCCTGGGCCAGCACTCTCAGTCATTGCATCAGTTTCATCTGACTTATGCATCTCCTAATCTCTTTCTTCCTCTTAAAGCCTTGCCCTTGCCAGCACCTCACTCAGCACTTCACTAACCGCTCTACCAGAGCTGCCTTCCTGGGGCCCTCTCTCCCACTTCTATCTTGCAAAGGCGAGAGAGATCCTGAGGAAACAAACAGTTCTTTATCAGCAGCGTTTGTCACTCCTCCTGTTTGCTCCTGGGCAATCTCTTCCAACCACAAAAATTCAGTTTATCCTATCTAAAGAAGGACCTCACAGATTTACCTCCTACTCCAAGTCTCTCTCTCTTCTCCCCTTATCCAAACTGGAAATTTCAACCCTTCTGACATTTCCTTGGAGTTATCCAGCTATTAGGTTAAGCTCTACACAGACATGGACAAACCTCTTATCTCCCCTCCCATACAAACCTTCCCAAGAGGCTCTTCTTCATTAGCCAGCATTCTGCCAGTCCCCCAGCCTGCAGACTGATCATTATATTCAACAAGAAGCTGTATGTCTAAATCCTGTAGAAAGAACATGCATATAATGTACATAAAACACAGTCTTTTTTCTGATCTCTTAGACAACTTAAA
Source organism: Pachycephala philippinensis (assembly GCA_013397055.1). NCBI lineage: Eukaryota > Metazoa > Chordata > Aves > Passeriformes > Pachycephala > Pachycephala philippinensis. The sequence goes on along the minus strand of VWZT01013953.1, from coordinate 1,159,941 downwards.
TGGTTATCCTGGTACTCAAGATCTTCCTCCTTTTCTCGGGCTTCAACCAAGTAAATCCAACTTCAAGAATTTCTGAAAGAACATAAGCAATGGTCATTTCCTGTGCATGCCACTGGGCTATTTTAACTCTTTTATTGCTATTTAATTCACGTAAAGCCCCCCAAACTCTTTTCCCATAATTTTAATAACCTTCTCAGTCTGTTTTCTCTCAATTATCTTTTACTACTGTTTTATCCTCCATCAGCAACAAAGCACTTTATATCACAAAGATGACCCGATTAATCAATCCATCCAGCATTTTTTAGACATTTGTCTTTAGCTGAGATGAAGTCTATATTAAAATTATCTGAACAGAATCCAGTAACTACTCATAAAAATGCAGGTGGAAAAAAAACAGCTGCTCACACTCCACCCTTTCCATATTAAATCACTTCCAGGAATTTTTTCACCATTAATAATTATTGTGGCTCTTTCTATACCTCTTGAAGGTTTTCAAAAGACCTTTTCAAGATGTAAAAAAAAGGATCAGACACAGAATTTGAGTGCTATTGCCATTAATGCCATGCCAGGAGAAAAATGTTTATTTTATAAATCCCATCAGCCAAGGATTAAACTAGCCCTCTCTTCTCTTCCTATAACAGTGCACTGGTACCTTAAGAGTTCTGTATCTAGCTTGATCCCTACACTTTTGCAGAGTTGCTCTTTTCCATGATGCAGTCCCTCATGCTTCATGTCTGGAAAACTTTTCACCAAGAAACCTAAATTCAGCCACATCCTGTATACATACCTTTGGTTTTACTCATCAAAAAGAAATAAATCATTCTTTGTGGCTACTTATTACTACAATCTGGTAATGACAGACTGGTAAACAGCATAATTAGATGCCTTTTTTTTTTTTAAGCTTCTGTCTTAGAAATGAAAATGTTAAATGGTGTCTTGTCTAGGCCCAGTCTTGGAACATGTTGATTCTCAGTTTATTTCCCACAGATATCTATCTACTTGTTTATATTTTACAGTCAGCTGCTGCTCCCTTCACCTGGCAGGCTTTTGCTGATGTGCTGTAATGGTTTTCCCAACGAGAACGCTGTATTGTACAGAGCCACAAGCTGACAGGCAGAATTAGGAAACCTGTGGCAGTCTCAGCATAGGGCCAGTGGCAGATGTGGAAAGAAAGGCTGTGAGATCTCTCTATATTTGTGTGACAGCCCATGGGTCATCTGTTTTTTGTGTCAGCCAAGAGTAGCTAGGAGGCACAAATGGCCGTGAACGCATCTCTCTCCACTTCATCCTGTCAGAGCTTATGATGCAGCTCACAGCCTGACAGCCACAGGGTCCAAGGACAAACGCTGAAGGACATAGGAAAGAGGATGAGGTTTGACAGGTTATATGCACAAGAAGGAATTTTAGCTTTGGATTCTCACTTACTTATAGTGGTGACAACTTGTGATTAGTGATTATGCAAAACATGTCCTCACCAGCCTCCTTAGCTTTGTCAGGAGACAGCACTTCATACAGTCCTACACTGTAACCCCTACTCACAGGGGGAAGGGACACGGGATGAAAGATGAGATCCCACAGCAGCCAGGGGCACAACACACTGCTGAAATGTAAATTCTGCTGTGCAAGGTATTTACATGCCACAAACAAACTGAAGCCCTGTGCCAAGGAGACACAAAGTTACATCCTGGAAACTTAAGCAAAATTTAAGTGTACAGCTTAGAGAAGAGAGAAGCACATATGATCTCCGGGTGAAGCTCCCTGCTGTGCAGTGCCAGCCTAAGTATGCTGTTGCTCAGGCCAGGAGATGAAATTCCCATGGATTCTCTGAAGCAGAGTAGGCAGCTACCCACCTGCCACAGTCCTTCCCCTCCTTCCCTCTGGTTTACATATCCCACACCATTCTCTCTTGGCAAGCGCTATTCAGGTTACCACAGCTGAACAGCTATTTGACTGGCTGGTTCCCAACAGTGAGGTGCTTTTCATCAGATCAGATGTGGGAAGCTCTTTAGAGGCTTTTTACAGAAAGCAGCTACATGATTTCATGAAGACAGAAAAGCTCAAAGCACAGTGATAAAAGGCATTTTAATAGATCCATTCATACTAATACAGGAGATACTGTGTGCTGAAAACAGGGAAATACAATACATTTCTAGCACGATAGGCCAGAAGATTTAATTGCTAGCTTTGCTTTGAACCTGACAGCTATTACTACTCTACTAACTCTTGGATGCACTTCCAAAGAAGCTTTGTCATTTTAGATTTTTAAGAAGAGGTGGTTGGATTTAACTATCAGGTTTATTGCAATACGTGTAACAGAAAAGCACACAGAATTAAGCCTTCATGAGAAGACAATTCCCCACCACATACACACCTGCTCATTAAAAAGCTGGAATGGAAAATGTCTTCCCTGTATTTATTTTTGCCTCCAATGAAGAACAATCAATCAAAACCTATGGTTAAAATAATGAAATCACCATTTCATACTCATTTTACTAGACGACCTTTTCTAAGCCTTCCAGATGATCCCCAAATGCAGTGAAGTTGAATAAATATTGTACAGGGAGAGGTAAAATGGGAAAGGTAGGCATATCACATCATTTCAAAAAAATAATATAATTGTGTAGGAAAAAAAATGCTTTTTTCAGATGGCTGGTCTAATTTCCTAGGGAAAAAATATTAAAATAGTTTGACCACAATTGGGATCTGAGTGTGGTGTAAAAAAGTCTAAATTTTGCAACTTTTCTATCCATCCCTCTTAATTGTATGAGAACATAAACACATCTTTAATTCCTTCATTTGCAAATATTTTTAAAGTTACTGTTCACTTACAAGTAGTAGAGAGAAATTAAACTAAACAGGGGTCTAAGGTTCAGTCTGACCTAGAAATCAACAGACTTAACCTGACCTCATTTTGACAATCACAAATGGACAAAGAAGTTGCCAGTCTTCTCAGATACACTGGAACACACAAGGTATTTGACCAAAAGAAAGAAAAAAAGGAAATATTCTCTTTCATTTTGAAGAACCTAGATCCACATTCCTGCAATCCTGAAGCATCTAGATTCCCTCTTGAAACTTGACCACGCAGAAGATGGACTAGGTGAAGAAAAACACACCGGGCAACTCCTTTCAGGCTACAAAGTGGCCACACACCGCAGGAAGAGGCAGAGATGTGAACTGAGGTACAACTGGGTTTTGCACAGGCTAAGCCAGATGGACCGACTTGGCAATGGCTCCATCACTGCGACTGCCAGTGAGCTGCACAGCCAAAACAAAGGCAAAACACAAGGCAAGAAACTGATACAATGGCATTATCCCAAAGCATATGCTCCCTGTAACCCTGGAACTTTTGGGGACAGTCTCCCTATCCCCTGTTGGATGAGAGCTGTAGAGTGACTGTCAGTACTCCTCTATACCTTGTGCCATATCAAACATTTCCCAAAGGCACTCTTATCAGTTAAGAGAGGACTATGGTTCTTGGATGGAAAAGGGAATTAGACATGCAATTTATCTTCAGTTTCTTCTGCCTCAAGTTTCCCACGCAGTCTCAAAAACAAGTCAACCAACCAACACCCCCCTCCTAACACACACAGGAGAACACAGGGACAGTGTGTGAAAAGAGGGAAAAGATCCAAATAGGAATTGTCATGAAGGAAACCCTAGATCCACACACACAGCACACAGCCCCTTCTCTGTGTAATCATTTATGACAAGGCACGCAATGCTGCAATTCGTAACACCACAGTAGCCAAAGGCCCATTCAACCTGGCTGCCTTCATGGCTAACACCAGACAACCCTGAGAGGGTTCTGGAATAGCTCACATCATTCCCATCATACAGCACTGCTCTTTCATTGAGGGGCACATCAAGCCTTCACACATTAAGAGTTCACACAGTTTAAGATGTACCATCAAATGCCCAACATTTGTTCATTTTGGGACAGACTGCCCCAAAGCCTCTCTTGGCATTTACATGCTTTGCATATGTGGTACTTCCCTGGAATAGATGACATCTACAAAAGCATACTGCATTGAGAGGAAAACCACTGTATTTACATTATGCTTTTCTGAGGAGGTCATATCTTCTTTTCTTTGACAGTTTCATTATATTCCTTAACTGTTAACATGCACAGAAAAAGTCAACATTCAAATCCAGCAAAATATTTTTGGAAATAGTTTATGCAAAGTATCCCTATTTCAAAATATCCTCATTTCCTTGTTTCCACGTACTGAATGGCTGCTGAGTAGGAAGAAGAATATGGAGGAGAAGAAACTGGAGGAGGCTCTTTGTATTATTATATGAAAAGTTACTTGTTTTAAAGAAATATGAAAACAGTACATTCTGGAAAAAACGTTCTCTGCTAAATGAGGGTATCTTTTCTGATCCCTGCTGACTTTCCATCACTGTAGGTATATAATAGTTTTAAGTGTCAGGAGCCACCTCACTTAAAGAGAAAGTCAATTTGGCACTTAGACTCCCTAAGCATATAATGATGCAATCACAGAAGGTACTGTTACAAAGCCCTCTTGAGCATTTAAAAAATGCATTAAAACATGATGTGCTCTATCTGATGCATATATTCAAAAATTAAGTGTCCGTATAAAATAGGAACACAAATTTTAATTTTTTTCTTATTTTCTTGTTACAACATTTACTATTTTCAGGTAATGGAATTCTACATATTTTCACTGAATGAAAAAAATCAAAGCCTGATGAATGTCTGGGAACAATCTCTGAGTAACCTCCGATTTTCTCCCACTCAAGCATTGAAACAGTTGGACAGCAAACACAAGGACTTTAGCTAATATGAAATACCTAAACTCAGGTCTATAGCTCCTACAAACAGCATTTCCTACACATTTCCAGGAAGACCTATTTGCTGATAGTGAGATACTAAGCTTCTGCAGCCTTTCAGCAATTTCCAAGAGCTCAGATACATACTGTCTTTCATTTAAGCCTGCTTGTTTTAAGTTTATTTGATTGTAAAGTTTTTTTGGTTTTTTTTAGGAAAATGATTTCCTCTCTTTCCTGTAAAGCTCCAGATACTGTGAATTCTTCATAACCAGTAGGGCTGGATAAGTCCCATGTTAAGGCAATCACATGAAAACTCCCTTGGTATTGAGAAAACACGTGGATTTTCACATTAGTTGAGATGATTTTGATAGGATGTCCTTATGTGCACATACTGTTTTACCCTACAACTCTCCAGGTTATAGTTTTAGGAACACCCTGTCTAGCACAGCACAAAAACTGTTTTGTTTTGCAGGGCTTTTTGTGCGTTTTTTTTCCCCTCCGAAAATAGCATCATCTTTGCCCTTCCCCAGTTCAAGATCAGAACTGGTTGATACCACAGTGAAAATACACTGTTATTTCAATGAAAAGGATGGGTTCAGTCTCATGGGGTAAGAAATAAAGCTGCAAGAAAGCAAGAGAAGAAATAAAGAGAAAAGATGCTAAGGTGAAAGGGAAAAAGTAGAGATCCTCAATGACCCTGCTGCCCTTGCAGCAATCCCTCCTGAAGCTGTCACTAACAGCAGTGTTGCCTGCCAGCAAAATGGTACATCATTATTATTAGCACAATGAAGGGGCACGATGGTTTGACTCCTCCTTATATTGGGAGCTGTGGTGAATCATCCCATCCAAAAGCAACTATTAATAAAAGTAACAAGGACATGCCTGTGTTGGGCTGAAGACCAATACAGTAGAATCATGGTGGACAGGAAACAAAATCAAACCAAAGAAACCCAAAAAAAACCCCATGCAGACCTTTCAGACAAGACAGAGCAAAACAGCAAACTTATCAAAAGAGAACAGCCCCTGAAAACACATTTATCTGTAATTATAGGAAAGCTTCACAGCAGTAGTCTAAATCAAAAAGCAGGGAACACAGTCATAAACATTGTATTTCATTCAAATCTGTGAACTTCAGCTTTTTAAGGAGCTAATGGAAATGTGAAGTGACTGATGCAAATATTTAGCACTAACTGACAGTTTGCTAAAAAGACTATCACATTCTTTGGATTTATGAGTCGTATCTGAATTTGTCATACCTTGATTTTTGACTAAATATGTAACATGAACTGAAGCTAGAACTACCTTGTTGCTCCCTCTGAAGTGAGACTTTATTTTTAAGACAATGACAACCTGGAACAAAAGAGAACAGAAGATGGAGAAGTGGCTTATCACACTCCTAGTGACTCCACAGATGCAGAGGGGGTAAGACAGTAAAACCACTAAGAACTATTATGTTTCCCCCTCAATAAAAGTCAGTGGTAAAATATTTAAGAATGGATTTTCAGACATAAATCCTTGCAAAGTAAATGGCCAATGCTGCTGTTCCAGTGGGACATCACATCATGGAAGAAAGGAGATAGGTGATGGGAGGTCACATATTCTGAACACCACCACAGCTGATGCCCAGTGACAGCAGCAGTTTGATGGAGCCAAGCTGTTTGCTCCAACAAGCAGCAGAGGTGAAAAACTACAGTGGAGAGAAGGATGAACTCAAACTGCAGAGAATGGCTCCCTCAGAGCCACAAGGATCCAAAGTACAGGACACAGCCAAACACACAGAGTGGAGCCAACAACAGCATGGAGAGGTGCCAGGGTCAGCAGCACTGCTTTGAGCAAGCTTCACACAGCACCAATTCTTCCAGCATAACCTTCCCCAAGGCCAGGGACTGACACATCACACGGTAAAGAGAAACAAACAAGCTTGTAGCCTTGAGATAAACTTACACCCTGCAGGTGAGTATGAGTGGATGAACATCCATAAACTTAGAAGGTTTTTAAATGCTTACCATCAGAGGTATAGCTGAAGTGGTTGGCTTCAGCTCCTGTAGCAACTACAAGGTTCACCATCATCTTGTGCTCAACCTGTACAGATTCCACTTCTCAGCGATTAACAGCAAGAGCCAACTGCTCTGTTTTACCTGAGGCACAAAGCTTATGACCTCAGCTTGGTCTTTGGAGCAAGCCAGAGCCCTGCAGGCTCAAAGTCTGGTCCTGAGGATCAATGAGACCAAACCTCTAGATGGAATAAGCATCAACAGCCCATCGGAGGTGGCACGTGCATCCTGTAGCTGTGACTATGGTTATCCTACCTCTCACAGCTTTCCAGCAAGTTAGTGAGACCTAATGAATACTGCCACTACATCTTCGCTAGAAAGCCAGACTCAAACACAACTAAGAAACAGTAATTGACACAAGCATAACCTAGTGATTTAAAACAGAGAGAAATCACCAGCAAACCTTTCAAAATATAAGATGTCAATAAATATCAGAAGTACAAAGAAAAAAAAATGGAAAGCTTTAATAAAAGTTGTGGCTTGGTTTGGTTGTTTTTTTTAAAATTTAGCTATGGTCTGCCTTCCCACAAATCTAACACACCTTATACACCCTCAACATGTATCTTTGGTCAGCACTTTTTCCACAAAAGTAAGGACAGTACACATCAAAGGTAAAACTAATGCATAATTAATCTAAGAAAGTAGGTGTAGGTGTTTTCTCCTCCAGGCTCCAACTGCATGACAGGAAATACATTATTCATGAAGGAAGATGATGGTACAACATTAATCAAGTCAGCATGACAAGGCAAACAAAGACCACAAGATGTATTCAACAGATACCAGCGTGCAAAAGTGATCAGCTCACTGAAAGGTTCACACAGAGTCTGTTTACAGAAAACACATACTGATAAGAAATACAGAAATAAGATGGTACTGTTTCAGTTTCCATGCTATTAAGTCTTGTTCCATCTGGGGAACAATCTTTATACAATACAACTACAAAAAAAAGTTTCTGGGTGTCTAAAGAATTGTTATTACAAATCAAAATTAATAAAAGACAAGAGTTAAAATAATTATTTTAACAAACTGGAATGCACATAGGCAGGACATGTATGAAGAACAATAATAAAATAAAATCTTGAAAAAAACCAATGAATCTTTCATTTCTTATCATGTACAAAAATAACCCCATAATATAAAGCTACTTGGGGCTAAAGACTAAACACTTGCTCTTCTTCATATTCAAAACTGTTGCAAAAATATTCAGGAATGAAGGAACAGTATAACTTGAAACAGTGTCAAAAAATAGGAACACAATGTAAGTTGATTTGTAAGCAACTGAGCCAGTAAAACCCAGTTTCCTAGGAATGTGTGTCAAAGTAGCAGGAAGAGTTCAGACTTCAATCTCTCCTTCAGCAGGCATCTTTCCATCTGCTGAGGCTACCTGCTTCCAGAAAAGGTGTAGATTTATTGGAAATAAGCTACCACCCTCTCACAAATGCAACTGGAATTGCCCAAAAGTTTTAGAACTTAAGAGCAAGAATGAAAGTCAGACATTCACAGAGAGCTGCATGCAATCTCTATTTTCTCAGAAAACCAAGTTAAAAATATACAATACACTGACTGCAAATAGCTTGAACTTGCAGTTTCTGTTATAAGACTGCACTGGAGACACGAGCCTGACCACACAAGTCGCAGAGCATTGCTCTCATTCTGTCTGGATGGATGTATTTCTTAATACAGGAATAGAGAGATGAAGGGAAAACAGTTTCCCCTAAGTAGTATTAGAAGGAAACCCAGACTTAAAAAAAGAGGACAAATATTGTCTGAAGCATCAGGCCCAGAAAAATACAGTTTCTTTACAGAATGCAGCAAGACCCCTCCTGTCACCACAGGGAGGGCACATTTGGACACGGAACAGACTGCTCACCCGTATCACCACAGCCATCCTGTGTGGTCACTGCAAAGAGGCAGCCCTGACTGAAAACATTGTGTAGGACAGAATGCAACCACTTCTGATGCTTCTGTCAGACCTACCCCCATCAGATGCCATTTAGAGTAATGAAAGAGTAAAAATTATGTATTTCTATACACACATTACATAAAATATTGTATATAGCATACATTTTATATACATACACATATAAAAGTATATATAAAAGGAAATTAATATCTGTGAGATTACAAAATCCACACACAGATCCTCATCGGTGATAAAACATGAAACAAATCAACTGTTAAACAGCAATGACAGAAATAATAAGCATAGGAAGAAGCTGATCATGTACCAGATTATCAAGGGCCAATAATGGATTTTTGCCTCAATATATTTTCCTAATTCATTTTCATATTCCTCATATTTCCTATTCCTGGCTAAATGTAAGAGTTCTCTACAAGGACTAGATGTGTAGAACAGTCTACAATTCTTATCCTACACACGATCTGTTTATTAGAGACTGGAGTTGAGACGAAGGTTGGTCAGCTAAAACTGTCTCCAAGAACCACAGTGATAGCTTTCATACCTTGTAGTTCATACTGGACTTTTATGGTTACAGAAAATAACCCAAATACTCCAGAAGGAGAACAGTCAGCAAAATTTCCAAGTGAAATTCAAGAATTATTCATGAAGGAAGATGATGGTACAACATTAATCAAGTCAGCATGACAAGGCAAACAAAGACCTCAAGATGTATTCAACAGATACCAGTGTGCAAAAGTGATCAGCTCACTGAAAGGTTCACACAGAGTCTGTTTACAGAAAACACATACTGAGGAGAAATACAGACCAAACCTATGAAATCTGGCTGCTCACAAGCAAAGAAGTGATCAGTGCAAAGAAAGATGAACATTTGTATGTAATGAAAAAAATTATACCTGAACCTGGTAAGTTAGAATTTTATTTTCCAGACAACCTGCAAGACCCACCTACACTGAAGTATTTCAGATAATCCATTGGAGATCATGAAGAAGAAAAAGTTTTTATTAAATAAGCTTTAGTGTATTTCTTCAATCACAAGTCATTTCCATTCAATATAAACACGAGGTAGTTGTATTAAACTGTCATAGTGATACCTGGAGGACAACAGCAAGGTCTTTCAATGCAACAAGCTACCACCCACTTGCTATTCTTTGAATGAAAAGATGGAAATGCTGCTGTAATAAGGAAATAAAAAAGTCATGCCAAGACTAGAACCATCTGACAAGACATTTTTTCCTCACAGTAAATAAAAAGTTACCAGACATATCGATTCACTTTCTCTGTTCCTCATTTTCTTTAGCCTTTTTGAGAAAAGACACTTATGGTGTTACCACTATAAGTGGCACCATCAGCAAACAATCAAGCTATTTGAAAATCCATTTAGTACTACCACTGCCAGCTCCAGAATTTGCTGACTGCATATGCAGAAAAACTGTAAGCATTTTTGATCCCAGCTGATTAAGAAATACAAAAAACGTTCCTATCACTTTGCAGCACACAGCCAGAGGAGCAAGTATATTTTCAACAGCTCCTCCCAGCCATCAGAAGTAAAAAACAGACATTATCATTATGATCTTTTTGTCTGATCTCCTTCAAAAGGTCAGGGAAAGATGAATTTTATGAGCTTGTTTCTGCAAAGCAAAACAGAAAAGGATCCTGCCTTATAAAAAGAACAGCTGACCACAGCTAAGTTGGACACAGCAGAATCATTACACCATTCAAACAAAGTGGTGGGTTAGTTTGTAATTGTTTTCCATCTCCTTTTTGTAATTCAAGATGTAAAAAGGAACACAGTGAAAAGCAAGTCTTCTAATCAAACCAGAGACTACTAACTGAACTGCATAACTATTGCTATTAATCCACAGGAAATATGGTGGTAAGTATAACAGGTTCTAATTCCCCTGCTGCATAAGGTCTCTAGGAAAGAAAAGGTCTGTGCTCACTGACCAGGCTGCAGGATGATCAGAGCCATTATTTTTCCCTGAATCAGCACTGGGAGGGCAAACAAGAGTTTTCTGCCAGCCTATGAGAGCATTCTTGTAAATACAGCAGATATACTGAAGCCATTCATAGCCACTGTATGACACTGCGTCCAAAACTCATGTTTAAGACAGCAGCCTTGTCCTTTGGCTTAACTGAAAGAAAAGTTGTCAGAAGTTATAAAAAAAATCCACATGAAATGTGACAAATATTTGGAATGTAGTACTGGGGGAAGAAAAAACAACCCACACTTAAAACCAAAAAAGTTAAACAAACACAGAGTCTTTTTTATCCCTACAAATGATTGCCTAAAATACTGAATTAGGCAAAAAACCAGTCTCTAAGTGAAGGTAACTGATAATACTGTGCTTCAAGGGCAAAAGTCTACAATAACTGCAGACAATAAACACATGATTTGATCTAGCAGCTCCTAGGATATGAATCATGGTGATTAAGAAATGAGGGAAATCAACCCTCTGTTTTACATAAAGGATGGCTTATTCAAAGTAGTTATATCAAATTGAAACACCCATCATTGTAGTATTATTTCAATCGCAGATGGTTTGTCCCCCCTCATAATACACAGATTGCACAAGTGGATAATGATAATGAGATGTGATGGCCAGGGAAAGGAGGGGAGTAAAGAAATAAAATTTCATCCCAGGGGGCAAGGATGGTGGTGGGGGAAAGCCTGTCTTTTTCAAGACACTCCTAAACAAAAGGAACTATTTCTCCATCCTACCACCACTCTTTTCACCTGATCTTGCTTGTCTTGGATATTTAACAAACTTCATGTCAGGTCACTTTGACTGATACCTCACTGCCGGGAAAAAAATAATCTAAGTTTTCCCACACTGAAAGTCCCATCTAAGTGCAAACTAAGCATTTTAATTAAAGGCACAAATCTCCCCCTCACCGTACTATAACCCCACACACTCTTTTACCCGCCCGATTACCCCTTCACTAGCCTCTGATGCCTGCGAGAGAAGTACACACAGAAGTTTAAACTACTGATGTAATCTCTCCGGTAGCACTCTGCCCAAGAACATGTAACTTCAGCTTAGCCACTCCTGGGCCACTACTGATAAGCTAATGTGAAATGAAGCAATCCATTTCACAATGCAAACAGTTGTTTGGCTACACGGGGAACAACATAAACAAATGCATCTATTTATAAGTCATTATTTATGCTTGTTGTAGGAACAACAGGAATATTATGTTCAAGGGCAGAAGTGACAGTATTTCCAAGAACACAGCAAAAATTCAAACAGCCAGTATCTTCTTCCATCAGCCTGCCCCGCTGACACTCCCTGTTCCAGCTCTATAGAAGCCATAAACACACGATGGAGGGCCTGATCTGTTCAGGAACAAGATACCCTTGAGCCAGCGGGTGGGGGAGGCAACCTCATTATCGTACCTATGGGTTCTTCCAACAGCTCAAAAAAGTCCACAGTAACATCTCTTCAGCTCACGGAAGGAAAACGCGAGCCTCTTCCTACTCCTTCCACGCCCGCAACCCACACGAACCGGTTTCTCCGCAGGCTGCACACTTGGCTTGTACCAAGAACACTGGCTGGGGATGGCACTCCACAGACCCCTATACTCATTATTTCCCCCTGCCCGAAGAATAGCTACTGCGCTCCAGGGCACTGGGCTCTTTCGAGGCGTTTTCGCTCATTTACGGAAACCCCAAGACAGAGCACACGCGGGGCTGAGGAGCCGCTGTCATTACGCCCCCGACGCGGCGCTCCGCCGGCGGCAGCGCTTCCCGCCGGCAGCCTGCGCCCTGCCGTGCCCTCCCCGCAGCCAGGCACGGCTCCCGACACAGCGCCCTGGGGCCCGGGGCTCCCGGGGGGAAAGCAGGGATAGAGATAACGCCGCCGCGGGGAACGCCCGGCACAGCCCTTTCCGTAAAGGGGTCGCGGGTCCCCCGAGCGCTCCGGCGCCGCCTCCCGCTGCCCCATCGCCCCGCCGGGGG
>VWZT01013953.1:1130768-1146810 GCA_013397055.1 Pachycephala philippinensis | reverse complement strand
GGCGCCTCCCGGCCCTGGAACGCGGGGATCCCGGGATTTCCCGCTTGGCAGCGCCGCCGGCCCGGGCGTGCTGAGCCGCGCTGAGCCGAGCCGAGCTGAGCCGCAGGTTTTACCGTGGCGTTTTTCATCCGCTTGAAGCAATAGCACCTCGGGTTGCCTGAGCGTGATAGCCAGGGCCCAGCAGGTCCGGCAGCGGCAGAGAGAACAACGGGGCTGGTTGTGCAGAGGAGGCGGGGGGTTTGTCCCGCCTGCCGGGGAAGGAGGGAGGGGAGCGCACGGGAACCATGACGGGCACGGCTGTTCTGCGAGCGCTGTTTGAGCCTCCCTGTTGGTGGTGCCTGTACGGAGCAAGGGCCGGTGCTCCTGCGGCAGGCGGGGAGGCACGGCAGGATCGGCACCGCGCTGGNGCACCGCGCTGGGAGGCGAATGGGAGCTCTCTGGTGGGTTCATCCGGCGCCGCTCAGCCCTAGCCCGGGCCGCTGCGGGGGTGACACACACAGCCCAGCAGCCACCCCGGGGGTGACACGGCCCAGCAGCCAGCCCGGGGTGACACACACCCAGCCCAGCAGCCACCCCGGGGTGGCACACACAGAGCACAGCAGCCACCCCGGGGTGGCACACACAGCCCAGCAGCCACCCCGGGGTGACACACACACAGCACAGCAGCCCCGGGCACGGGGCACACAGCATCTCACTGCGGCTCTGCTGCTGGGCACCCTCATCACACCACCGCAATATGCGGGAGGGGATGGCAAAGCGGGGAGGGGGGATAAAAAGCTAAGCATCCTCTCACACACAGCCATATACTGTGAAGAGCTCAATTTCAGGTTGTCTAGTACAAGAGTTTACACCGAGCCTGAAGATGGAAGATGAGCTTGAGAAGCTGCTTGTCTTCAGTCTTTTAAATAGACTGTCCTTTCTCTCTTATTTACCATAACAGAAGATAATCTTATTTTTGTCCTCGGATATTTATGGATAGCTGTGCCTTTCGTATCAGCTGTCATCTGAACAGCACAAGGTATTTGAACTGTCTTCTCCCAGCACAGCCCAGTCCACTCAGGCTTGTAACAAGTGCCTTTCATCACGAGGAGAATCACCACCATTGTTCTCCATTTCGGCCTAGATGCTGCCCTTGGCACCGTGCAAGCAGCCCCCCCTGCTAAATACCGACTAAATGCATCCAGAATTACAGATCTCTTGTGAATGCAGCCACACATTCTGCGAGTATGGCTTACATTACAGAAAAAAAAAAAAAAAATTACAGACAAACTTAGGAAAATAGAAACATTTATTGAAAGGTGCAACACACTCATGAAATACTTAGCACTAATTATTTGACACTATTACTCAAAAATTCAGCATTTGTAACATTCAAATATATCAGCATCCTTCACACTGAAAAAGAGGGCATCCTAAAGTGCATCTTAAGTGACAATTTTACTCATTACCTAAGGTATAGTCATAATTTTATCGAAAGCCATTCTCCCAAACACTCATTCTCTACAATTTTTTTACGAATAGAAACAACTGTATAATGTTAGTAGAATGCAGTGTCAATTCCTTCCCAATTCAGCATCTTTAGCAAGTGCTTAGCTGCAATACTATGATATTACACACAAAAATACAATTAAGCATATCTGTGTTTATAAGACTTAAATTTAATTTTGACTTTTCAGAATCACAACATACCTGTAATCATTAAGCCTAGGAGTAACCGTGTTGAATTCAGTTTTATTTTTCTAGTCACATTCTGAATTGTAGCCCCTACTACATAATGAAAGCCTAAAATCCACTTTTGGTCCAATATGAACCATGTTTATAATTTAGTTTTTTTTTTAACAAACTAGATTAATCAACTGTAGCCAAATTTTTGCCGTTTTACACAACAATAAATTTTGCATATAAAAATGCCAATAGCTAGCTGTTCATTAACTTAAATAACTCTCAGTCAAACTGTGTAATGTCACATTCTTCATTTCCAATTTACACAACTCATATTTCCTTTGAAAAAGAGTATCAGAGAAGAAACTTTTTATTAATTATGTATGGTAGCAAGAGGTGATTTAAAATCCCTAACATTTTAAGAAGATAAGAATGTAGAGCCTTCTAACAAAAGCGGTCTTAAATGTCTGTTTACTGGATTTTGACATTTTCTGCTCCTTGTTTCTCCTGCAGCTTCCTCCGTAGGCACAGAGGAAGCAAAAGAATAGCCGTTTACAGAGTAAAATGCAAAGCAAAGAATGACAGGATTTCTGGATCTGTACAGGAGTTTGTGTACCTCATACCTGTCTGCTGTGCTACAGCTGGCATTTTCTGCAGAAGCTGCAAGGTGGTAGATTTTTTGGTACATTGATGCACTAAATCTTTCCCCATCCTGGGACTGAGCCAGCAGCAAAGGAAAATGCTTCTTTTCTATTAGTGTGGTGTAGGTACTGGGGAAGAGACTAGATTTAATATTTGAGCAGGGGAAGTCAAACCCCAGTTACATAAATTTGCACTGCCCATAGAGCCAGGCAGAACTCCAGCCAAGGTCGGTGAAACAGCTGCCAAAAGACTGTGGGGTTACTGTGTGTGGGCCACATTTTAAATGTCACTTGGTGTTAATACAAGAAAAAAAAATACCGAAATGTCAGTGTCTAGGAAGTGTTGTGATTGCAAAATGCAAAATACAAAGGGACAAAAGAGCACCACTGAGTATGTTTAGAGTTAGGATGGTAAAAATAGAAACTGAAGGAATTATAAATGGAAACATTTTCACAGTGTATTCAGAGTAGCACTTTCCTTTACACTGAAGTAACAGCTCCTAGTTAAGCATTTTCCCCTTCAACTTTGAATTAGGTGAATACAAAACATTTCTCTCAAAAACCTCTTTAAAAAATCAACTGGCATTTCCAAAAGAATGAGAGAAGGTGTCATTTTCTCTACGTGGTACGTTTAATGCATGCTGGCTCCCAGCTGCTGCAAATATTTAAATGTGTGAGACAGTCGAGACATTGAGTTCAGTGGACAGGAGGAATGAATAGTGCCATCTCACTTCTGCTCTGTGCAGTGCTTATCCCCGTGCCCTTCAGACAGAGGGAGGATGGGACTAGTTAAATTTGAAAAACCTCAATTACAACGCCATAACAATTTCCAGAGAACCAAGAATGAGAGCAGTATATTAGATTATTTTTCAGGTTTTGGGGATTTTTTTTGTTTTTCTGTATTTTATAATGATGCTACCTGCTCTTAAAATCAAAGGCAGCTCTCACAAAACCCAATTAGTTTCATTTAATGTCTGCAGCTTTGTAACCAGCAAGCTAATTAGTTACTGAGACGAGCAACTTTTAAAACAAGGTTGCTTGATATATGAACTTTGTTGTTTCTAATTCCATGGCTTAGCAAAATAAAAAGCTAGTATGCAACAGAAGATATATGTTAGGTTGCTCTACATAGTATTAATTAGTTTGAGAAGGAATCTTCATCAGAACTGTATCCATGCAGAGAGAAAATAGTTACAAATAATAAATCAATATTTACAAATGAAAGGAAAATTGAGAAATTAATTAATAAAATGAAAACAATGTTTCACTGTAAATATTTGTTAGAACTACGAACATTGCCAGTGTGAAATATGATGTTGTTTATCATTAGGTAAAATGTCCTTCGAGGTTTTAAGACGTACAAATACAATATTTTTTCATTACTAGAAATATGTTTTCACAGAAAATTACATCCCACAACATTTTTGAAAATATCATGTGTGTTTATAGAGGAGAGGGAGAAGATGCTGTTACAGTTAAGTCTTAAATAATGAAAATTGACAATTTTTTCACCTTGATTTCCTTTTAAATACATTGTTACTTAATGATTCCTAGATTCTGACCCTCTATTACCGCTGAAAAAGGCAGAGGGTGCTTCCAGAGGCCTGCCAGCTGGCCCTCGTGTGATCTACCGAGGAACTGCAATCCATCTTTCCCTAAGGAACAGGCAGAACGCATTCCCTTTTAAGAATTTTGACTTCTCCATCATTACAGCTGTTTAGAATGAATTAGAGATTGGGGTGGTTTTTGGTTTGTTATCTGCCATGCACACTCATGTAGTATTTTGTAAACATGTCCTTCATGACATTATGTTAGCAGTTTGCCTTTAAGTCCTTCATGCAATGGAGTAGAAAGTTTATTTCAGAGATCTGTTCATGTGAAAGCTCCGGAAGTATTTGGTCATGTGCAAGAAAATAATAGACAACATAATCTACCTTTAAAAAACATGTAACATATTCTCATACAGAGTTATACTGAACATCGGTCTCTGTAAAATACTAAGTGTAGTTAAAAGCATTAGATACAAGTATACACTCACCTATAAATATACACCTATTTTTACAGAATGCACTGCCCTAACTCAGTATATTGAGTCACCAGTCCAGTTTCATGTCGGCTTTACTCCATACATACTTTCCTCCTCTTCTTAGGAACATCTTCTCATCAAATCCACTGAATTTTATAGCTGCTTCTACACCAACATCCAGGATAGACTTGGAAGGCTCTTTCCGTCCATTTCTGCAGTTTAGAAAACGCATCTGGAACATCAATAGACAAGATGATAAGATATTAGAAAGTCAATTTGTACAAGCTTAATTTTTCTAGAGACTTAAGCAAGTTGCACTGCAATTCCACAAAGGCCTTTGTAAGTGCATGAAGAGGTTCACTCTGGTCCTTAGAAGGCTCAAAAACTCATGGTTAGGCATGTGACTTATCTTTGCAGGAACAAAGCAATATCATAATTCTTGAAGACTGAACATTGGCTCTTCAGTTACATGTAAACTAAGTAGACACTTTGAAACTTCAGGGCAAGTTCTGTATTTTTATATTAAAGAAAAAAAAAAGCAAAGATGGCCTGCAAAAATAGACATCTACACTTTAAGATTTGTGATGCAATGATTATGCATGCAAGCTGATGGCAACTTCTCCTTAGGTCATACTATATTATAGTTCACAATATGTTTGATGGGAATAAATCACATCTGTTCCTTGTACTACATGGTAAAATTGTTTTATAGAATGCAGAGTAAATTTAACTGGTTATTACTGTTGTACACATACATATATTAGCATACAAATACTATGTATCAAAAAAGACTTACATATTCATCCAGAATGAGGTATGAATCTCTCATCTGTAATAGACCAAAAGAAAAAACTAAATTAATATACAAATCAAAATTCCATTATAGTGAAAAATGAGGGACAAAACAAACAACTATTCATTCAAAGTCTGATACAAATCTTTGAAACAGTTGCTGTATCACCACTATTTCAGTAAGCTTGGATGAAATTTATAGAAATAAGTGACAGAACTACTAGAATAACTTTATGTATGAATAAACTAGTAATTCCTGGAATATGACCTCTCCAGTGTCTAATTGAAATGTGGGTGCCCAACTGGATAAAGGTGTTTTAAATAATATCCAAATCCAATATCTACACTAGAAGAACTTAGAGTTTTGCATGCTGGAATGATTATGCCATTTTCCAAACAAATGACATGACCATTTCAACTGGGGTGTTTAATTATTACCCCACCAGACAAAGGTGTTCTCCCAGCTCAAAGGTAAAAAAGCTCTTAGGTCTGCACCAAGAAATAGGCCAACAGCTGAAATAAGACAGGTTTGCTTAGCTAAATGGGCATCTCCTAAATGGCCCTTCTTAAAATGCTCTGGGTAGCTAGAGCTTGCTGCTGTGTAGAACAGGAAATCTGATGAGTTTGGTGTCCGTCTTTCACACAGGTTTACCAGAAATCAGAAAAAGTCTTCTGGAACCAAACCTACCACAGGAAGCCTTTTTTGTAGGACTTCTATTACGAAAAAAAAAAAAAAGAAACAGTTCTGGGTTCTCATCTTAACCCTTTCTCTGATGAGTGCTCCCTCCCCCCGAATGCCTTAAATGCTAACTGCACAGTCCCACTTTTATGTCATACATAGCAAAGGCAACCCAGTCTGCTCACTTGAGCTCTCCATACATTAAGAAGTAAACTGTAAATGGAGTCTTCATCTGTGGAGAGGAAAAGGAACACAAGATGGAAGATTTAAGGCACTCTTGAACTTGGTTCAACTTGCTATTTCCTCACTTAGTTCATAAACTTTCTTAATAATGAGTCTTCTTACTCTCCCCATCCCATGTTTAGGGTCTGTAGGCGTTTACAAAATGGCCTGAGTTCCACCCTTAGGCACCAAAGTCCTTTAGTATGGCTAATGTAAGCTGGATGGCAGCTGATCAAGTTAACTGGTAGGCTCTGCAGGAGCACAAGGAATCTTCTCCTGAATAAAGAGCCTGTGTGTGCAATCCAAAGGAGTTCAGACAGAAAATGTTAAAAATATAACTTTATTGTGAGAGGGATTACCCAAACCTGCTATTAGTTGGGTACTGTTCCTCAGTACCAAATATAATGCTGGCTGGGATGCTGTCTTACTTCATGTAGGTTGATGACACTGGCATAATGTAGCATCACAGTGAATCTCTATTAGGAAACTCTACTTAGAGTATGAAGTGTGTTTACATTAACTTTGAGCCTTCTCAGAATCTTGTGCCCAAGTCAGGAGGAGTACTCCCACTGGTGTCCACAGGACTGGGACCAATGGGTTTTTACTCTTCTGCTAATGACTTTGTTATCAATGAAAAGCCTTAATGAAAATTAAAAATCTTGGCTTCCACCATAACAAAACCAGTTGTTGATAAAATTGTACTGCACCTCTTCTAAGCCACTATTAAGGTAAAGCATTAATTGCCATGAAAGTTTCTTGTTCCTTTTAAATTTTCTAACATTATTTAAAAATAAAGTTACAAAAGGACAGTTTAATTTTTACCTTCTGATTAGATTCAGGTACCAAACAGGAGACATTTTTGTGGCGATCCAGGAATCGATCAAAGTCTTCATCACTGATAACAAATTTTTCTGCTTCTCTTAGAGCATCCTCACCACTGTTCTCCCCTTCGATAAGCAGGCACTGGAACACCTGAACACAGAGAGCCCCTGTTTAAGACTTCACGTTTTTGCTTGCCTTGAGGATAACAGACTTCAGTCTCAGTAGCAATGTCTTTAATTTTTCTGCCAGTGGAGCCGCAATGACACAACTTGTGATAACTGAATACTACACAAATGGCATGGTGCAGATTTATTTTTTGTAAATTAACATTACAGAGTTTTAAATGTTATAAACGATTATTTACCTTACTATCTGAGACCTCACTTACAGTGTTTTTTGGGTTTTGTTTTCTTCTGAATAATTCAGTGTGTATACAAATTTCCATGATGCAAATGATTAGAAATGATTCCACAAGTTCTCCCATATTTATGTCACATTATCTCTACCCATTTTTAAACTTATTTCTAGTAAAAAAATCATAATATGTGTACACTAACCTCTAATACTCTGTAAGTTAAAATTAATACACACTAATTTATATCTTGCTAAAAATATATTGACTTTAATGTGTCATTGTTCATTAATTTTTCCTAATTTTCTCTACACCATAACACATTTTCAGATGTTAAAGGCTTTCTGTATTAATTTTAACATAATAAAACAACCTAGATCTACACACACTGAAATAGTAATTTTCTGTACATAACACAACCAAAAAAAAGTTCTTGACCTACTGGGCTCCATTTAAGTGCAGAATGAGATAGAACCTGTCTCAGCACCATGCAACATTGACAAATAGGCTCCTAACACCAGCCTAAGCTGGAGCTGGAGGTAAGACTCAGGTCAATAGAGATTCAGACATCTCCAGGACTTCATTTCATTATTACTTTTCTTTGAACAGGAAACCTGTGGTATGCACTATTTTCTTACCTTCCAGCGCACAGGGTTGAGGGCCTTGATCTGCTCATTCATATCTTCCTCAACATTAAATCTGTTGATGACTGAATTTATTTTAAAAGCAACAGCATGCTCTCGGCACCACTGTCTCAGTTTATGCAGGTTTTCCACATGGTTCTTCTTTCCTTGACGACGGCCAATTAAAATGTTGACATCCTCATCAAAACTGTCACATGAAATTGCCAGAATATCTAAATATTCACCTGAAAACAAGTTTTAAAAATTGATTAATATCCAGTCCCTCAGTTACAAGCTGTCAGGACTCTGCTCACTTTCACTTCCTTGTTATCTGTCACGAAATGCCATGTAAATACTGTTCTGTGGTGTCATCCCATCAACCACAAAAGCCACATCAACAGCAGCATCAAAACACGTAGTTTGTGTGTGTGTGTGTGTCCCCAGCATTATGGAGACAGGTGGAACTATTGTTTTATTACACCATTATACCAAAAAGTTTTTTGGTGGAATGCCTATATTCCCAACAGATAATCAACACTGTTTCACTGCTATTTACATTTGGTTTGCATTTACTATAAATGAACCACTAAGAAACCATCTCCCACTTGCCCCAAGCCCAGCTATGGGTGAGGCTGCCCCGTGGAGGCTCCCAGCCCTGCCAGTGCAGCTGTGCCCAGTGGTCCCTCCTTACCGTACTTCTCGAACCACTGCTTTCTGATCAGGCTGCCATTGCTAACGATGCTCACACTCGGGAGCTCCAACTCCTGCTTGCAAAACTGGACCAGTTTGCCTACAAATTCGCCTCTGTCCTGAAGAAACGGTTCTCCTCCCGAGAAATTGATTTTCTCCATTCCTAGAGAAGGAGCAAAGAAAGATGCTGTGACCTCTGCTGCCCATCTCCTGCTCAATGCTATCAGTGCCCCATGGCAGGGGGACAGGGACATCCCCGGGATAACTTTTTCGACGGCACTTGGTCCTGCGGGGTCCCCCCTCCCCGGTTCCATCCGGACGCTCCTCCCCTGGACTCACCTGCCTCCTTGAGCATCGCCAGCCCCCGCTTGGCCTCTTCCAGGGGCAGCACGAAGGAGGTCTTGGCCGTGTGGAAGCAGAAGCCGCACTTGTAGTTGCACTGCCGAGTGAAGTGGTAATTGACGCTGGTGGGCGTCGGGGGCGCGTCCTCCCATTCCCGCTCCCGCTCCGGCCGGGGGGCCGAGTCCCGCCAGCCGGGCAGGGACAGGGACAGGGGCAGGGGCAGGGACAGGGACAGGGGAGCCAGGCTCCAGCACAGCGCGCCCAGGCTCCCCCGCAGCGCCGCCAGCACCGCCCGCCCGACGGACAGCAGCCGGCCCAGCACGGCCAACTGCATGGTTCGGCTCGGCTTGGCTCGGCTCGGACCCGATGGGATGCGCTGCGGTTCACTTGGAGCCGCCTGGCCACGGTTCGACTGGACTTGGTTCGGCTGGTCTCGGTTCGGTTCAATCCGACCCGACCCGGCTCGGCTCGGCTCGGCTCGGCTCGGCTCGGCTCGGCTCGCAGACTGCAGAGAGGTGCCCGGCGCTCCGCATTTAAATGCGCGGTGACCGCCTCCCCTCGGCGCCCGTCCCGCCCCGCCGTGCCGGACCGCGGGGGAACCGCTCGGTTTCGTTTTCCCTTCTGGCAGAACCGAAACTTGGCACGGAGCCGCGGGCGCGGTGTTTTCCTTCTCCCGCCCCGCCCCACGCGTCACCCCAGTGTCCCTGCGCCCCAGAGCCCCTTCTCGGCCACGGCCACCGCGGAACCCGCCGGCTGCCCGGGGCTGGGAGCAGGACTGAGCACCTCTGGCTTTGAGCGGGTCTAGCATCTAGGACCCCTTTTCGTGTATGAGGCGTCAGTGACTTCGGCTCTTGTGGTTAACTCATGAAGCAGGGGGAGAGCTGAGCTTGTATAACTGCACTGCACCCTTGTCAGGCAGTCAGGACCTCCTGTAAGTTTAAACAGTTTTGCATGGAAGACCAAGCCAAGTTAGGAAGCCTGATGACTTCAAATACATGAAAAGAAACTAATTGCAGGTTCTTTAATTCTTGGTCTCAAATAAAAGCACCTCAAGCAAAGCTACTGCATGCACCAAGTTGAGCACACTGTTAGCTTTAACAACAGGAACAGTTGGCAGCCTGAGGTGAGACATTGGTGGGTGCCCACTCATGGTAACACCAGGAAAGACCAGGGCCAAGCTGCCAGTTTCCATATTCCTCAATTCCTTGGAGGCACAACAGGTATTGCTGGAGAACGAGCCCCTCCATCATAACACCGGTTGCTGTCTTCAGTCTTCCAGTGTGTCCAGATGCACCAACAGGTTTGTCACAAATTTTCAGCCTCACTCTGTCTTCAGTCAGCCTGTCCTCGCTCTTGTAATGTTTCCACTGCTGCCAAGGTACAGAGTCATATTCAAATCTTAACACCTTCCAACTACATGTTGTCAATGGCCTAAAATGGAGCTTCCCTCACTTCCACTGACCAGTCAGAACTGCTGATGTAGCCAAGCAGTCTTGCCCTCATGTTGCCTTCCTTTTATTCCCTTTTTCTTTCCCCTTTGAAAAACGCGGTAGAACTATCTTCATCCTGTTTGCAAATTTTCATGGGAAACAAAACCTGCTTGTGAATAAGAAGTGTTAATTATGCTTGTCATTGGCTATCCTCAAATTCCCGTCACCCTTCTTTCACTTTCCTGGAGGTGATCTACTGGCTGAATAATGTCTGGATCAGCAAAAACCAGTTTGAACAGTTTTTATTGTTTGAAAAGTTTTTATTGTCATCTCTATCAGCTGTTTCTTGCTGGAGCAGGTTCATACCACTTCTTGCTGTGTCTGGCTCCGAAAATGCCACCTCACAAAGGTATTGCTGCAGCATGATGGGAAACATCTCCCTTCTGAGGCTTTCCAAAATGGTCTCAGAGGTTGTCAGCAGAGATTATTCCATCAGGACTTAACCATGTGCCCTTACAGTTCCTTGAGGTTTATGTAAGACACAAGCTTAAGGATAAAAGCATGATATTCTAATAAATAAAGAGTTTGTTGATCACAAACTTGAAAATATAATTGGAAAGGGAGGTGGACAAGACAACGCAAATTTAAACTGAAATCTGACATTGAAGTTGCTCATTGGTAGCTTCAATGTTTCAATTAATTTGGAGAAGTCTGACATGCCCTGTTTCCTCCTCGCTCCATATGTCCCTTCTGTTGCGTGGTAGGAATCCTATTCCATTGCTTATCTTCTCTGGCCCCAATTCAAATTCCTTTCTTTCCTCATTCATATCCCTTGTTCATGTCAAGTTGAGCCAGTGCAGGTGTAGGGACTACAGCCTTCCTCTCTTCTTTGAGCTGGAAAGCTTATTGCTAGCCCTGAGCTCCTTGGCTAGTACCTCAGCTGGCTAGAAAAATTAAGTTCAAAATACTTCATCTCCAAAGTCGGTAAAGAATCCTTGATGATTACCAATTTCTCTCAACAAAAGACTTACATCTGATGCCCAAACACTCCAAAAACATGTCAGAAAAATATTGCTCAATGAATCAGAAAACTAAAACATTAGCATTTTTGGACTGTTTTTCTTTGAAAACACAGATCTCTGTTTCAAGGGACAAAACATGCAGGGAACTTTGCACCCAAGCGTACTCAAAACTTCCTGTTCTTTGTAACTATCAATGCTTTCTCAGGAAATGGAAATTAAATTTCTTTTTATTTTTTGCCTCGACTAAGTATGTTTTCAGATTACACTCTCTGTGTTACTGTAAAGCCTCACAAAGTAAACCCAGACCAGGATGTGCACCCTGCATATGTACAAGTCCTAGCAGCATCAAGAAACATTCACATTTTACATCCCAAACTGTCTTAGCTCACAGGCTCTATGGTGAGACCTACAAGAAAACACAAGTGTGCTTTTTTATGCACAGGCTTTGAATCTACACAAAATATTGCAAGCAAGAACTGTAATGAAATTTTCTGTCCTGATGCCTTCTGGAAGAGTCTCAGAAAAGCATAAATGTTCTTTGAAAATTGTAGGAAGTAGGATTCCTTCCTCTGGCTTCCTACAGAAGTCATCTTACAGTGGCCCGATGGAGTCCCAGTACTAAAAATGTTTCAGTTCTCTGAATCTGCATCTAAAAACCCTTTAAAGATTAATATAATTTTTTGAAAATGATTAAGGTTATTAAGGGTGCACTAGATAATAAAAAAGTGTACGACTAGTACGGAAGAATCCAAATGGACAAACATACATAATACTCTTGTGCCTTTTTGCTAGAAAAGCAAAACTTTTAAAACAACTATATAATATTTATCTAATTAATGTAATTTTATATTTTAAATAAATATATTGCTTTCTCCAGTGTGGCTGTTTGGTAGTTTCAGTCAAACAGCATCTTGCTAGGGAAACCTATCATATCACATCACCTGGGAGGACCAGAAATGGTCCAAGGACAACCAGGCAAGTCATGCAATGGCAGATGTAATTTTTAGCCTTTCATAAATGTATTACTTCTTGCTCCAGTCTCAGCTGGAAATTATCTCTTTCTCATTGCATCTGCAGCTCTATAAATGGGATTCTGTCAAGGACCTTGTGCTTAGAGTGACTCATCTCTCCTTGGGATGAGAAATCTGAGGGGAAATTACCAAACAGAAAGCTAAAACCCGCATGCAATTAAGTTATAGAAGACATATGAAACACGCAATATAAATATAGATACAGATTAGGCACATTTGAAAGAAGTCCACCATGGGCCCTCAATAGTGTATATGTGATTTCCCACTCAGAAAGTATTTAAAAAGATTGTTTCTATGATCTAGAACAAGATCAGAGAATTGTAGAATGATAGAATATCAGGTTGGAAGGGACTGAAAAGATCTGGTGATCCTTTCTTGACAAAAGTATGTTGCAAGAAGGATCCTTGTGTCCATCTGGCAATGGTCAGTGTCATGGGCAGAAGAAGAATCTCTCCTGGCCTAACACTATACTGACTTCTGTATTCTTATGGTCTTATCCCCAAACCTTTTTCTTTACTGGAGGGCCCTTTACTGATATTCTTTAAAGCTTATTCTCCATTAAAAGAGAAGTTTTATTTGCGTGTATTCTATGTACCTATATATTTTATGGGCCTTCAACTTAAGTTTTTCTTGCCTGTGTATCAGACAGCTGTTTACAGGACTGTACACTTAGATATATTTTAAAGTTACAGGCTAATCAATTTTCAGGTTGGTTTTTTTTTCTCTTTTTCTACTTTGGTGGATCAAAATTTTTTGAATATTCATATGGCCTTTTGTTATCTCTTTATCTCTTCCCTGTAGCTCTGTGTAAGCACATTGGACACGCAAAAATGTGAAAATGCTCCTGAACAGTGTTTTGTATATAATTAGCATATTTGTTCTTCAACATTGCTTCATACTATACAGAGGACAAAATTATAAAGGTCCTTGTAAAGAGGCTGAAAAATGCTTAACATAAGTTGCTTTCAAAACTGAGTCATACTCTCTCCACTGATTTTAAATACAACAAAACATCTTGTGCATAAAAGACAACTCTCTTTTCCTATATTTTTACTTGAATCCTGCAAGACAGTACTTTGAAGTAATAAGGCAGGAGAACAGGCATCGCATGCCTATTATGAATGATCTCATAAGCATATTATAAATGAAAGAATCACCACCAGCTTGGCTCCGGAATGGTTGTAACAAGGTTATATCAAGGCAGTGAGACGGGAAAAGGGAAAAGGGAAAATGAAAGTAAGTGCTTTCCATTTGTTCAGCAGAGAGGGGAAAGGCAACAGTAGCAAAAAAAAAAAAAAAAAAAAGAAAAAAAAAAAAAAAAAAAAAAAAAAAAAAAAAAAAAAAAAAAAAAACAAAAAAAAAAACCACAAACAAAAAAACCCAAAAACAGAGCTGAGAGGTCAGTGAGGGAAATGGCCAGCTTTACAAGTGCTTTTGAAATGAAACTTGGCTTCAAGTCAGCTGGACCTCAAGCAAACAAATGAACAGAAAACTGGCGGATAAGTTTCAGTATAGATAAAGGTGAGGCAGTGCAGATGTGAAAGGATCATTGAAACCTTGTGTTCCTGATGCTGAGCTCAGCAGTGGCACTTGTGCTCACGAAGGAGATCTTAGTCACTGTTGCTGCTTCTCGGAAATCAATGGCTCTGTGGGAGGCAGGGGAGAAAAAAGTCAACTAGAAGTTTAGTATCACCCAGAAACAAAGTAGATTGCATTACTCTACTGGTCTATGAAACTTTGGTAAGTGTAACCAAATCCCGACTAGTGGTCCAGTTCAGGTCTCCACATCTTGTCAGGACCTTACAGAGTTAAAGAAGTTATTCTTGTTTCTAAGTGATCAACGGGATGAAACAGCTGCCTTACAAGGCATGGAGGCTGTCATTTCTGACATGAAAGGGCTGAAGGGGAAATCTGAGTGACCTTTAAAAAATCCTGTAGGTAATAAATAAACTGAATGTTGAACTTTTATTCACCAAAATCAGTAATATTATTAGAAGAGTCACTTGTTGAAGTAAGTAAGATGTGAGTTTAAAACTTATAAAAGAAAAGTTTTTATGCAACAGTTGCATTGCTGGAATTGGAGACCACAGCAGTTGTGGAGGTAGATTCTATCACAGAGTCAAAAAGAGATTTAGGTAACTCCATAAGAAGGGTCCACAACAGGTGCTGAAAGGGAAAGATGAGGATGTACTGTTTAACATTCCTAATTTGGTGACTGTGGGTGCTGGAGGAGCATAAGGACTAGAAAAAGGGACCACAGATAAGCCAGGCATATGTACAGCATGTCGTTCTGCCAGACAAAATATTGGCTGAGAAGAGCCCCTACTCTTAAGCAGTGCATATTATTATGGCTTAAAATTATCTATTGGCTTCCTGTACAATGAACCATGTTTTACCCTGTGTCTTCTGGTATCCATACCCACTGCCATTGCCATGGGTTTGAGTGATGCGGAATGGTGCTGGAGTTCTCAGGTATGAAACAGCCTTAAAAAAACCCAAATGTATTTTGATACATGATGCTGAGACTGTATTGAAGAGCTTCCAAAGCTACGTTTCCAGTTTTGACTCTGGCCCAGCCTTCAACCAACTTTGGCATGGGCAGTTTCCGGCTAGTACAGATGATTTGCAACTGATACAGGGGCCTGCCAGCTGCTCCCCGCTCCCTGCAGTTACACTAAGGAAAAGGTATTTGTGCAGATGTTTGAGATGACCAGAGGAAGAAAAGTTTCCAAGGAATTTCTTGTAGAGTATACTAGCTCGTAGAGTATATTAGTTCAGAAAATGCATCAGAAGTTTAACTTTAGATATCTCTAAATGGCAGTTTTCCAACTATTAAAAAGAGGAAAAGTTTTCTGCAGAGATGCAGGTTCTCCAACATTTTAAGTTACATCTTCTGAAAACTCAACAACTACATTTTGGGCAATGTTACTCATAGCAGCTGTCACAAGACTAAGTCAGTGCTATTGCTGTTTGCAGTGCTTCTGTTTCCTGCCTCTGAGCTGATGAGAGCTGAAATTGGCCATTGCAAAGTTATGAAAACAGGCTTGTAAAAGTCCTGTTTGCTCCCAAAATTATTTGTGTCTGTTGATCTTGTTATCTAGGCACTGAGTGGCCAAATAATGGGGTCAAGTTACTGATATGCCTGACAGCCCAGTGCTACTTGGGCACTGCAACTCAACAAAGCAGTTCAGTTTGTTTACGACTTGTTGGTCATTTTGGGCCGGTCCCAAGGAGTGGAGCGTATTTGCACTTCTGGTTTGTTTGGTTTGGGGTTGTTTCTTTTTTGTTTGTTTGTTTGTTTGTTTGTTTGTTGGGGGGTTTTTGTTTGGTTGGTTTTTTTGTCGTTGTTTGTGGGTTTTTTTGTTTGTTTTGTTTGTTTTTTCTTTTTTTCTTTTTCAGAAGATCACCAGGATTCAGCCAGGAGAGCCCGTGGGAATGTGGCCCTTGGTTGCTGGCGGGCGGGCAGACCGGATCCCGAGGCTGGGACCTTACATCCCATGATTGCTGATGATCCCATCCGCGCACAGAGCCATTCCCCGCGGGACCGAGCCCGTTCCTCCCGGTGCCACTGACGCGGGGCGGGGAAGGCAGAAGGGCGTCCCGAGGAGCTGCCCCTTGCTCCGGGCTGGTCCCCGCAGACCGCCGCGTTCCCGGACTGCCGGGCCAGTTTCGTTTCCCGCTGGCTCCTCCTCCGCCTTCGCCTCCGCC
>VWZT01013953.1:1108102-1130737 GCA_013397055.1 Pachycephala philippinensis | reverse complement strand
GCTCCCGGCTCCCGGCTCCCGGCTCCGGCTCCCGGCTCCCGGCTCCCGGCTCCCGGCTCCGGCTCCCGGCTCCCGGCTCCCGGCTCCCGGCTCCGGCTCCCGGCTCCGGGCCCGGCGATGCTGCGGCGCTGCGCCCCGGGCTCACCGGGCCCCCGGCCCGTGGTCCGAGCCCTGCCGCCCTCCGCCAGCGCCCTCCGCCAGCGCCTGCGCCAGGTCAGCACCGCGGGCGCGGGGCCGGCGCTCGGCTCCTCAGCGCCGCGGGACGGGAGGGTGCCGAGGGGACGGGGGTAATCGTTTCAAACGAGGGGAGGACAAATTCTGACCAATGTAAGGGAGTTTTTACGATGGGGGTGGCGAAACGCTGGCCGGAAAGCTCCGTAGGTTGCCCGGAGAGGTGATGGATGTCCCATCTCTCGAAACATTCCGGGTCAGGTTGGACAGGGCTCTGAGAGACCTGATCGAGCTCAGGATGTCCCAGTGCACTGCATGGGGGTTGGACTAGATAGTCTTTAAATGCGCCTTCCGACCCAACACATTCTATGGTTCTATGGGCTCTCCTTGCAGTGTGCAGAACGGATCCCAGAGGCTGAAGCAGTACTCGACCTGCTGGAGAAATGCCCAGAGCACCAAAAAAAAGGAGGTTTTCCCGTCATAGTTTTTGAGGGGCTGGATGCCACAGGTAAGAGCAATGTATGGTTGAAGAACCACAGATGAGAAATTGTTGAAAAGAGCAACTGCTATGGTTTTTATTCAGGGATAAGGCTTAAAAATAATAATAACAGAAAAACCCAGCCTGGAATCCTGTGACAGATAAGGAGTTAGGAATTATAAATGCCAGTCTGTCTTCCTTACTTGTAAAAGATTAGTGTATGCTAATTTGCATTCAGTGGTTTGATTCCTTACCTATGTAAATGAAAGAATACTGAGTGGAGTACTGAAAATTAAATTTCTTGTGCAGATGATGAAACACATCTTTACTGGAGAGTTTTCAAATAAATTAAAATACTGTTAGTCTGGGAAACTGCCAGCAGTTTGTCTCAGGGAGAAATATTACTTGCCTCTGAATAGCTTTGTTTTCTGACTTGTCAGTTAAAGAGAACTGAAAATCTCCATAAAAAGAAAGAATTGGATGACCAGCATGGCAACATTCACGTAAATTGTGACCTAGAAAAATGTTATAAATGAATATATAGGGAAATTGCCGTGACTATACAGAGAAATTGCCATTCACTTAATGCATTTAAGGGAGCGAAGATTGAGAGTTGGTGAAAGGAAGGGCTGGAAGGCCCAGAGAGCAGGAAGGGGAATAATAATTCCTGCAACCAGACTCAGAATCATTTTTCGCTGGAAACCTTATGACAAGATACTCAGGTTACATATTCAGGTGTCAGAACCTGTGCTCCACGTGAACAGACAGGAGCGTTTTTCAGTTTTTAAAGCTCAGGTGTATCTGGTAAATAATATAACAAATGTTTCCTTCTGTAAATGACATGTAGGCAAAACCACGGTGACCCAGGCTGTAAAGGACACCCTGAATGGCGTTCTGCTGCGGTCCCCACCACCTTGCATCAGCCAGTGGAGGACTGTATTTGATGATGAGCCAACACCCATTAAAAGAGCATTTTATGCTGCAGGCAACTACATTCTGGCTTCAGAGATAGCGAAAGCATCCACTCAGGCACCCGTGATCATAGACAGGTTTGTGTATTTAAGAAGCCCTCTTGTATCAGTGCCATCATACAGTTGTTCAGTGTTACAGTCAATGATTGTCTCTGTGTTTCTTCAGGGGTTTTGTTTTGGTTTTCTTGTAGTTTGTTTGGGGTTTTTTTGGAAGCACTCTGCAGAGAGTCAGATAAATATTATATCTTCTAAAGAGTAACACTTATGATAACAGAAAAACAGGGAACTTCCATCAGTGTAATACTCATAACTAGCTTTAGGACATGTGAAAATTGTTACATCTTCATTTAGGAATAGTGGAGGCACAGATTGTGCATCCTGAGCTAATCCAGTGTTTTGTGACAAATCAGAGGAGACTGTGGGCTGCTGGTCATGGCTGTCCCTAAGACGTGTCTGAGATGTAGGCAGATTGGAATGACTGAGTTTTAGGTAGACTTATTCTTTGCAAATGTAAAGCCAGAAATATGCTTCCCACTTTTTTGGGTTTGTTTGCGTTATTTCTGGTTTTCACTAACTGTGTAGGCAGCTTACAGTATTACTGTTAATAAAAAAGTCGAGATGCACCTTGAACCCTCTGACTTATTTCAGTGGGTGTACTGTAACCTCCTGCTGAAATACACACACACACACACACAGAGAGAGAGAGAGAGAGAAAAGTTGTTTGCATGTGAGTGCTATTTTCAACCAGCCTCAAATCCACTGAAATCTATCTAACACAGTGCCTTGTAGTGGGGAGAATGTTAATGCAAGTGAAATGCGTAGCCATTAATAATGCCTGTGTTCATTCACATGTTTGTGAAGACTGCATGTTCTCTACCAAATCTGTTTCATGAAGTAGGATAGGAACCACAAAAAAGGGGACTCAGAGTAAAGGATTTTGAGATATAGTGTAACTCTTCATTGACCCGTCTCAATATATGAGGAGACTTTCTGTTGACAGGAGTATCTGGAACAGTCTTCGCATAATGTTTTAATTAACAGTTCACATTAACTCTGAATAGTGCACTGAGTATTTTCATTGTTAAGAAATAATGGATAGCACAGAACTTTTACTTGGATTTCCCTTCAAAGCCATGGTGTCACCTATATAATCGTTATTGACTTGTTGTTATAGAGGCAACTGTCTCCTGTATTACTGAAGAATTAGTGTCCTCTTTAAAATTTCTCTCTCTCCATTTTGTATTTTCCTGACAGATACTGGCACAGCACAGCTGCCTACACAATTGCCACTGAAACAAGTGGGAAAGTCCAGGACCTTCCACCAGCTCAAGATGAGGTGTATCAGTGGCCTGAAGATCTGCTTAAACCTGATCTTGTTTTTCTCCTGACTGTTGACCCTGATGAACGAGTCCGGAGACTTCAGCATCGGGGGCTGCAGAAAACAAAGGAGGAAGCTGAGTTGGAAGCTAACAGCTTGTTTCGCCAAAGGTACCCTTTACTGGGGAATAAGAGGCTGGAGGCAATCTTGGCTCCTGTGGGATCAATAACAAATGTGCCTCTCACATTACTGGGACAAGAATTTCCTTTGTATAAGCTTTTGGTTTGTTGGTTTGGTTTTTTTTTTTTTTTGGAAAGGATTAATGGCTGACATAGAGGGTAAATTCTGTTACTTCTAATTGAAAGTGTTTGAAAGATGTAGAATTTAATTGTCCTGTGAAGGAGCTTTGAGTTAAAATACTTCTATTTTTCTTTGCTGCTTTTATTTTAGCACCTTTCTTAGTGAGGTCATGAAGGAGATGGACCTAAAAGTTCCAGGACTGGGAGGCAAGAAGTTGAAACACACAGCTTCCCCAGGAAATTCTGGAACTGAGCTCCAGATTGAGAGAATAAAATTTAAATATACTCTAGCAGATGCCTTTAGTTGTGCAAAGTATCTCAGGTACCAGTATAGTCAGTACATTCAATGGAGCCTTCAAAGTGATTCATCTCACCACTCATTTGGAGCTCAGTGATCTAAACTTCAGTATCTAAAGCCTTTTGATATGAGCATGACAGATGTGATGCAGAACCTGTGGACACTTTCTGGGCTAGGAACTGGAAGCTAAAGGTGATAGTCCAGAGCATCTCGAGCAGTACTAGGTATATGTTAACTTGAGCAACTGAATGTCACCTCAGGTGATGTCATCCTGCTTCAGGGTATGCTGAATTGCTGTCTAGGCTCTGCCAAATGTATTTATTAGATCATCTTTGTCTAAGGTGGAAACTCAAATACCCAGTGTTTGTGTAGATACCTCAGCAGAGACACGTGAACATAGGTTTCCATATCTGCAAGCAAGGCTGAAATCTACCTCTAGGGTTTTAAATTTCTGGTGATGATAGACCTTAAAAATAGTCACTGGCAACAGCCAAGGGGGCTTTCCACAGGGGAGATTTTGCCTGACAAATTCAACATTGGTGCATGGGGCAGAGCAACTGACAAAGTCTACCTGGATTTCTGCAAAGTGTTAGACAGTGTCCCACATGACATCCTCATCTTCAAATTGGAGAGACGTGGATTTGATTGATGGACCATTCAGTGGAAGAAGAACTGGCTGGATGGCAGCACACAAAGAGTGGTCGTCAACAGCTCATTGTCCACATGGGAAACAGCGACAAAGTGGTTTCCCCTGTGGTCGCTACTGGGGCTGATACTCTTCAGCATCTTTTTGGTGACATGGACTGTGGAAGCTAGTGCACTCTCAGCAGATTTGCCAGCAATACCAAGCTGTGTGGTGCAGTGGACATGCTGGAGGGAAGGGATGCCATCCAGATGAACCTGGACAGGCTTGAGAGGTGGGCCTGTGCAAACCTCGTGAAGTTCAACAAAGGGAAGTACAATGTCCTACATCTGGGTCGTGGCAATCCCAAGCACATCTACAGGTTGGGTGGAGAAGTGATTGAGGGTGCCCTGCAGAGAAAGATTTGAGGGTGCTGGTTGGTGAAAAACTCAACATGAGCTGGCAATGTGCACTCACAGCCCAGAAGGCCAACTGTGCCCTGGGCTGCATCAAAAGCACCATGGCCAGCAGGTTGAAGGATGGGATTCTCCTCCTATACATTGCTCTTGTGAGACCTCACCTGGAGTGCTGAGTCCAGTTTTGGTTTCCCCAATATAAGAAGGCCATGGAACTGTTGGAGCAAGCTCAGATGAGGGTCACAAAGTTGATAGGAGAACTGGAGCACCTCCTCTACGAAGACAGACTGAGAAAGTTGGGACTGTTCAGCCTGGAAAAGAAAAGGTTGAGTGGACACCTCATAGCAACCTTCCAGTATCTGAAGGGGCCTACAAGGAAGCCAGAGGGACTCTTCATCAGGAACTGTAGAGACAGAACAAGGAGTAATGGACACAGATGGAAGGAGGGGAAATTTAGGTTAGCTATTAGAAAGAAATTTTTAACTGTGAGGGGGGTGAAATACTGAAACAGGTTGCCCAGAGACGCTGGCAGTGTTCAAAGTCAGGTTGGATAAGGCCACGAGCAACCTGGTGTGGTGGGAGGTATCCTTGCCCATGGTAGGGTGGTTGGGACTAGATGATCTTTAGAGTTCATTCCAGACCCTTAACATTCTATGATTCTGTGATTACTTAATTTTGACGGAAACTCTGTGGATACAGAACTCATATGGGAAGAGTGGGACCTGCAGAGGGATGAGTTAGCTAGGGAACATACTGCCATTTAAGAATCTTTTATGGTTTAATTCTGTTACTTCTTATGCTTGTCAGAAAGCCTTTAGTTATTTCTACCTGTTAATTATATCAATCTGAATATGAGAGTATCCAGAATCTTCCTTGATTTGTCTTGTGACTTCCGTCCAGAATGGCATTATGGGAACATAGAAAATAATATGCACATCCTCATTCACACCCTCAAAGACTAAATGTGGGAGAGTTCTGCATTATGCTTATAGCCTAAGTGAGGAGGTTTTCATCCTGTATTTCATCCTGTTATTCACCCAGTTAGTTGATCAGAGGAGGACATTGAATGATATGTAAACTCTGTAATGAAGTGAGTCAAAGCTGAGGTCAGTCAATGAACACACCTACACAAATGCAGTGCCACATAGTTCAGAGATACCTTAGCAGAAACTGAAAAAAAAATAATTTTAAGGCCACGGCAGACTGTCCACTCTACTGCTGTACCAGACTGTATCCAGTGATAAGCCTTTATGCCATGCCATGTTAATATGGCTGGAGCTCTGGGAATCAATGTCAAGGAAACTATGTGCTTTGACATTTACATTGTAATAGTTACTAATGGTTTATTGCTCTTTCCAGTAGATTTCGTTCTTAGCTTCATATCAGATTTTCTACCCTCTGTCTCTGCAGTGCAAGCACTGTCTTCTGAGACTGATGATTAATGCCATTTCATATCCCTGCATTTTGAAGTTTAATTTCTCTTGTTTTGTTTTTAAATAGAGTTGAAGAGTCATACAGAAGGATGGTGAATCCTGCATGCCAAGAGGTTGATGCCAGCCCCTCCAAAGAAGAGGTTCTCAAGACAGTGCTACAACTAATTGAGAAACACTGTGCTTTTTGAAAGCAAGTTTTGTGTAGTAGCACTTAAAAGATAATTTTTATTGCCCCACTGGTTTTGGTACCTGAAGATGCACAGTAATGTATTTTCTCACAGAAATACTGAATACTGTTTTATTCTGTCAACAGTAATCTGTGCATGTTATCTGTATTGTGGTTGCTACTGTACTTTTCTGTATAAGGCAAAAGGCTACTCACATCAATCAGCATTCTTAGTAAAGAAACAAACACACTACAGTCATGTATGAAGTACCTCAGAGTGCTCTCTGACACCAGGACATTTTGAGATGCTATCGTGTTGCATCTTCATCACCAGGTGAACCTGTTCTTGAATCTACTGTGTATCAAAATTTGCTGGACTGCATCAGGAGCATTGGATGCCCAAGGAGAGGCTGAAATATCATCAGCACTAACGCAATAAAATGACATTTTATTGTCATTAAATGTCATAACATTTAGGAACAGAAATCCAGTGGCCCAGTGTTGTGTTTTTGGAATAAAGGATGAGCAGCTGTTGCTGTGATGGGCATCCTGGAAAAAAACATGTTGTAAATGTCTGCCAGTTAAACACCAAGGGCTCTAAGTAATAAAGTCCAAGCCTGTTTATATATGCAATTGAAATATCAATTATTTTCAGA
Organism: Pachycephala philippinensis; assembly: GCA_013397055.1. Lineage (NCBI taxonomy): Eukaryota > Metazoa > Chordata > Aves > Passeriformes > Pachycephala > Pachycephala philippinensis. Next base: position 1,123,909 of record VWZT01013953.1, on the reverse strand, counting down.
GAGAAACCAGACAATGCCAGCAAATGAGAAACAGAGACCTGAGGGGAACCTGAAATTAAAAACTTATAAATGATCACTAAAATGTTTTTTACAAAAATTTTTCTCTATCCTATTAATATTTGTTAATGTGAAATAGTGTTCTTTTGGGAGAATGCTAAATGAAAAACTGCAGAGATTCTGAGCAATGGGAATGATTGCACCTTTTCACTTTTCTTTCTTGAGTGGGTGTTTGCACAGGTTGGATGTGAAAGCAGGCTACATCAGGACTTCAGGTCTGCAAAGGCATATTTTTTTGTACATTAGTTTCACTATTGGTACTCGTAAGTATAAAACTAAACATATGGATAAGCCTTTGTGAGGTCAGAAATTAAGACGCAGTTCCAGAAAAAAAACCCAAACTAAAATGTAAATTTGATTTAAAACACTTTTATTTACTTTCCTGTTTTAAGCAAGTGAAATTATCAATGAATCTGGCCTCTAAATAAAAATATACTCAGTACTGTAGTTCCTATATCCAGTCTGTATATACAAGGTGATAGAAAGAAAAACTTTTAAAAATACATTTTATTCATACACTGTTAAATGGTTTTGAGTATATGTTATGAATATATTATATAATTTATACATTCTATAAATTTATAAATTCTAGAAGTAGATGCTGTTGTGTTTGGTGTATTATTTGTACTTCAGCAGCCTTTGGATTTGCCATACATGCAGACTGAAAATGCATACTTGTAGGTGCTCCAATTATTTTAGAAATTTTAAAGCATTCATGTACTCAGTCCTGGATAGAGGAAATTCTCATATAGAAGACACCACTGCATATGAATGATCAGGGTGCAAATATGTGCCTGCCCTAAACATTGTGTAGCCTTATCTTGTCCAGGTAAAAGATAACTGGGCCTGAGAAACTCCACTGGCCTTTTCTCTTTACACAAACTTGCACATGAAGCCAGACTTCCTGGGTTTTGATGCTGAGTTCTTAGAAGTGTAGGTTTGTATTTGAAATGGTGCTGATAACATATATATCTGCAAAAATTGACATCAGACATTATTAATTACACACATGCAGAATATATTCATAGTCTAAGTTTTTCTATAATCCAAAGATACTGATGCAGACTAGGAGAACAGCAAAGCAAGGCAGACAAAACCAACATTCCCTTTCTCATATCTTTGTTAGAGTTAAAGGTCTGCAAGAAGCTGTGTGCCACATGCAGGACGTTAACGTGCAGAATCACTCCCATACTTCCCATTTGTGGGGCATTTCTGCCAGATTTTTGTCCACAGTGTCTAAAAGGACTGCACTTTTACATTTAGAAAAAATCACAGAATCATAGAAAGTCTTAGGTTAGAAGGGACTTTAGGGATCATCTAGTTCCAAACCCCCTGCTGTGTGCTGGGATACCACCCACTAGATCAGGTTTTTCAGGAGCCCATTCAATCTGGACTTGAACACTTCCAGGGATGAGGCATCCACAACTTCTCTGGGCAACCTGTTCCAGCGCCTCAACACTCTCACAGTAACGAATTTCTTCCAAATTTAAATCTCCCCTTTTTAGTTTAAAATTATTTCCTCTTGTCCTGTCACTATCTGCCCGTGTGAAAAGTCACTCTCCCTCTTCTTTATAAGACCCTTTTAGGTATTGGAAGGCTACTTTAGGGTGTCCCCAAAGCATTCACTTCTCCAGGCTGAACAGCCCCAACTCTCTCAGCCTGCCTTTGTAGGAGAGGTGCTCCAGCCCTCTGATCACATTTGTGGCTTTCTCTGGGCCCACAGAGATGTTCAAATGTTGGGTTTGTCAATGACTCCTGGTACACAGGCAGGTCTGGGAGAGGAGCAGCAGGAATACACAAATGGCCATCCCACACCCAGCAAGAGCATCACCTCCATTAGAAACTCACAGAAACTTTTGCTGGGCAGTTTGATGGCCACAAGAGGTCAGGATTTTTGTTTAAGCGTTTGAAAGGCCCGTAATCTCCAAGTATTTCTATGCGTATTCAGAAACTTAGGCAGTTCCTTGGCAGGTAAAAGTGTTTTTCTGCAGCTTTGGAGTGTGCTCGCTGTGTGAGACTGGGAGGTTAAGGCATGACACAGAGCTGGCCGTGGCCACCAGCCTCTGCCAGGCAGTCCTGAGTGTGGTCAGCCCAGGGAGCATCCCTGCTTACCTGCAGCCAGCCCGTGCTGGACACCAGGAGTTTGCTAGTACAGACAAGGGCTGCTCTCTGTCAGTCTCTATCCTGAGGATAGGAAACATGCCAAAGCCTGTTTCTTTTATTACTATCCCAGCAAAATTAGTAATTTGATAATTTATTGATTTACTAGCTTTAGGACATGGTCCTGCAAAGACTGATGCTACAGTCCTCAGAGCATCTGGGGCATCAGGCCAGTAAATTGCACAAACAGAAACTGAAAATCAAGCTTTGCAATTATTCTGTTAAAGCCAGTGAATTCAGCCCTCACTGAACAATAAATGCAATTTGTAAAATTCAGCTGTTTCTTCAAGGACAAAGCAATACTTTTGTTGTTGTCAGATTAAGCTTTGTATGCTTTTTAGTTCATTAAAAAAGAGTTTTAAATGAGAGGATTTTAAAAGAAATGCTATTTTTATTATTTTGTTTATTCTATATCGTATATTTTATTTCATAGAACACACCATAGTATTTTAAGCATCTTCTTTCTCCTTTTTTAATCTCATTTGCATCATTTTTTTTGGTCTAGAGGGGAATAGATGCTAAAATAAAATGGTATTCAGTTGTCTAAACACAGACATCCCCAGCAGTTAGTCTCCCTAAGGTATCTGAGATGCCTGCGTGGGGCTGCCAGATATGACACGAGACATTTGGTTGAGCTGTTGATCTGCAGAGTGGCAGCTGGAGGCCTGCAGGGATACCATATGGTGCCTAAAATGGCACTATTCACCCATTTAAGCAGTGAGAGGCTTAGAAAGCATCAGTGCAGTCTCTTTGGGTTGTGTCTGCATTAGCAGGTGGCCTGGAACAAGTAGGAACGATCTGTAGCACAGAGGAGCTGGCACAGGGGACCCAGTGTGTGCCCTCTGTGTAATTCAGAGATTTATTTTAGACCTGCTCCAATCTGGTCACATTGACTGGCCTCATGTTAGCAGCTGTAGTGCAGTGAGTGTGCTCCTACACCAGATCTTTTTTGTTTGGCTTTGTCTGGATGGAGTCCAGCTGATAGATGCCAGGACTGTTCCAGCACGAGAAGCAAAGCATGGTAAGGATGGGTGGTCAGAAGGAACGCTGCCACAGCACTCTCCTGATCTAAGCTGAAGTGCTAATGTGGATATATCTTGTAGAAGAGATGCAGAAGCAACATAGATCTCTTGGAAAGGTTTCTTTGGAGTCAAAACAGACGTTGGGGCCAGTTTAATCAGTGTCCTAATTGAGGGCTAAGTTGGAACACGCTACAGCTCCTTCTGGTCCATGTTCCTGGGCTGATATAACCCAGATATAACCAGATATAAACAGATATAACCAGATATAACCAGACATAACCTCAGGACAGGCACAAAGAGTGGATTTTGGTGCGTGTTTGACCCCATCCTGCCACAGCACGAGGTGTAGCCATGGGGCTCACCCAGTGTATCAGTAGCGAGTGCTGCTGTCAGTCTGGGAGGTGAGGAAGCTACTTGCAAGCAAATACCGAACTTCAACAGTGAAATGTAAGACAGGTGTTTAGCCATTCCCCTCCCAAAAATAAAAGTTTGCAAGACAATTTCCCCAAAGTCAGATGCTAGGAGGGAACAGGCATGCTCTTTCAGAAGACATGAAATACTTATCTCCACTACAGCTACAGTTTCAAACTCATTATTTTTACCATTATTTTCTGTAGAGTTACCAAGCAATTTTATATACAAACTGGTATTTTATCAAGTAGGAGTTCACTAGTGCCTGGAACTAGCACACGGCAGCTGGAGAGGCCAGTTCTTCACTAGGTTTTCTTCACTGTGCTGTATCTTGTGTCTTTTCCCCATAGCATTACCAGCTTCTAGAAATTTGTCTAAAACTGTGCATGCTGCCTCTGCTATCAATTCCTGCCTTTTCAGAGGCAGGAGAGTCAGGACACTCAATGGAACTTTGATGAAAGGAAAAATGTCTCTCTCCAAGTTCAGGATAAACAAAGCCCCCGAGGAGTTTTTATTTTTATTTTCCTTTTTTCTATTTCCTGCTTTTTCAGTCCCAGTTACCCTATTTTATTAATTCGAATAGTTGAAGAAACTTTTGAGTTGTTGCTGCAGGGGGCTGCACTGACTTTGATCTTTTAAGTAGAAAGCTTTGTTCAATAAAATTAAATCAGCTCTTTTGTAAAGACAAAGATCATCACCCCCGGCTTAACTTAACTAAACAGATGTAGGGTTTATGTAAATATGCAGTCAGAGCAATATCAAACAAAAGCTAGAATACCTTGCCATTAGTGTAAAAATGCATTTTGTGTTACCAGCTGGCCAGTCATGACCTTTTATTCAGCCATAAAGACAGTGCATGTCATGTACTCCAAAGCAGGAGAAATATGATGAAAAATGCTATGTCTGCAACCTCATTGCTTATGAAAATAGCTGCATTTTAAGCATGTGGCAAGTACAGAACGAGTTCCAGTAGGGTAATTTACTTTTTCTGCTGCTCTCCCCCTCCCTGGGGCCAGCTACACTGGTGAAAGCTTAGTGCAGGCTGCAGAATTGCTTGCGCTTTCAGTTTTATTTCGTGAAAGATGTTGTAATCCAGTAGGCACAGCTTTCCTTGAGAAGAGGGAAGACACAATTTTTGCAGATGTTCCAGACCACATCCCACATCTGTAAGTCTCCTGAGCCAGTGCTGAGGCTTTTGTTTGTGATACAAATGCCACACCTCGAGTACTGTGCTCAGTTTTGGGCCCCTCACTACAAGAAAGGCATTGAGGTCCCAGAGTGTCTCCAAAGAAAAACATCAAATCTGGTGAAAGGTCCAGACCACAAATCCTGTGAGGAGTGGCTGAGTGAGCTGGGGGTGTTTAGCCTGGAGAAAAGGAGGCTCAATCGAGATCTTGTCACTATCTACAAGTACCTGAGAGGAGGTTATAGTGAGGTGGGATTTAGTCTTTTCTCCTGAATAATAAAGCAATAGGACAAGAGAAAATGGCTTCGAGTCATGCCAGGAAAGGTTTAGATTTGATATTAGAAAAAATATCTTAATGGAAAGGTTTGTCCAGCATTGGAACAGGTTGCTTAGGGGAGTGGTGGCCGTCCCTGGAGGTATTTAAAAAATATGTAGATGTGACACTTGGTGACACAGTTTGGAGGTGGGCTTGGCAGTGCTGGGTTAACAGTTGGACTCAATGGTCTTGGAGGTCTTTTCCAACCTAAATGATCCTATGATTCTGTGATTCTTTGACCATTTCCAAGTAAGTCTTCCTTGACTCTCGTGTTGGTGGGACTTGGAGGACGTTGGAGCGGTAACGATGCAGCAGGCTAAGGAGTCTCATCTGCTGATGGAAGCAGATTTCATAGTATTGACACACAGACAATATTGTGCTGCTGCTGTGTCTGAAGTTTGGTCTGTATCTAGCTGCATGTATTCCTTGTTCCCAGCCAGCAAACTTTTGGGGTGAATACTCCAGTTCATGAATGCAGCTACCAGAAACTTGCCTTTCCTTCCTGCATTCCAAAGTGGTGGCAGCCCAAGCTTCTTATCTTGTCCCTCCAAAAATGAAATCCTCCAACATCTTAAGACTATTTATTGTTTTCTTCCAAAATGGGATGCAATGCTTCTGTGTCAGGTTGGCAAAAAAGTAACTCTGCACTAAGATTTTAATTTGAAAAATTCATTCACTCTACAACAATATTTTACTAAAGCTGATTATCTAAGTGTCAAATGAGCTATATAGACATTCCTTGGTAATGTAGTTTGTGTATCATTTTTGTGCACTATCTATGTGTATTGCCCAAACAATATGGGTTTTGCTCTGCTTTTCCAATTTTCACATGAGATTTGTTTGGTAAATGAAATATGGGCTATTTTACTAAAGCAAAAGTACTTATAATTAGCTTTTATTTAGCAGTTCACAGCTTCTGAACTGCTGGGAGGTTTAACTGTGATATTTAAGATCAGAAGCCTTGAAGTGGGTGTGACTCTGTTTCCCCATGGCAGCGCAGCCCCTCAGCTCCAAGCAGCATTCCCATATGACTCTGGTAACACAGCAGAGAGTTCAGCTCTGGAGTTCATCTCCTTTACAATTACAGCTGCCTCCTCCTCGGAGGATGCATCATCTGTGCAACAACTGCTCTCATGGTACCGTGAAAAGCCTCTCCTTTTTCTGTGTGGGAGTTTCACTGAGCAGACAGCTCGGAAATGGTCTAAACGTGGGCTCTTCACAGGAAATTAGGACTTAGCTATCTGCAGCTGCAATTCAAAGGAAGCACCTATATGTAGCTTTGCCAGCAATCCCCCAAAATAGATTCACTTTCTCAAAGTGTTTGACCTTAGGAAGAAATTTCTTGGTTTTTTTACAAAGGTTTTCCTATAAATCTTATTCATCTGGGAGAAAACATGTTGTTCATGTAAATCTCCAGAAGCACTGGATCTACAGGGTGGATTTTCTGGGCAATTTCACAATTAGCAGAAGAGACAGGTGTTGTTACCTTCATTTTTTCAAGGCAAAACAAAAGAGCAGCTGTGGAACTGTCCCAGAGAATGGAGCAGAATGGTCTGCAGCCAGTTGTACACACAAATTCACCAGCCTGCCCACAGAACCCTGGGGCCCTGCCCGTGCCTCAGAAACCCAATCAAACAAGCTTGCAGGAGGCTGCAGAAAGCCCCTCGAGGAGGACAAAGGCAAACAGGAAAAGTCTTCCAACAGAAACAAAACAACCTGGGACCTGCTCCAAATTTGCAGCCCACCAGGCAGAGGGGAGATCCGAGTTACAGGGGAACCAGCAAGGGCTGTGCTCAGCCCATGCAATCATAAAGAATGAGACAGGAAAAAGAATGAGACAGGAAAAATCAGTAGTATTCTAACAAAAGGCAGGCTCAAAGGAACATACATTTCCCTCCTGAAAGGCCATGCCACACAAAGAGCAGTAAATATCCCATACAAAATCAGTAACGGGAAAACAATTAAGAAATTGCAAAAGTAAAGGCATTTTTGTTTCAAAGACACGTAATTTATGATAAAATCACACTGATGCAAAATTGAAAGGATGCAAAGATGCAAAAAGGCTGAACTGGATGTACACCACCCTGAACTGTGCACATGTGTACCTGTGTGTAGGTATGTGTGCACTCACACCTGCTGTGGGAAGGCACAGGGAATTACATCTGTCTCTAATACATGGCTTTGTTATATGATGGGTATTTTGTTTCAAGTGTCTCCTGCCTGGAAGTTTAATGTACATCCCTAAGACATGGCAACTGTAGGTTAGTGGATCCCAGATGTTCCCTGGGCTGCCTCCCCCTGTATAGGTCACCAGGGGGGAGAAATGATCCATGCATAACCTGATCCGTGCAAGGGACGCTCCAGTGGGTGCAAAGATCTGCATACACATTTTGGCTCTCTAGCCCTCAATGCCATCTAGCACGCTTCTAAAACCTCTGCATATCTTCTCAGAAAGCACTGTGATCCGTTAGTGAAGCATGACTGCTTTCACATACAAAAGACGAGGCTTGTGATTTGCTAATCTTTTCCCCACAGGGTTACAAGAGCAAAAACTCTCTTATTCCCAAAGCAGTTTTAGCCTAACTCTCACCAGAGAAAAGAGACAAGGGATTGAACCTTTGAAGGCAGAGTAAGGACCTGACCTGTGGTTATGTCTTCTTGGAGTGTATTGTGCCCATCTGTTGTATACAGGTGAAGCATTTCTGTCCCTGTTCCTTCAACGTAGGTGGCCGAGCCCTGGACAGGCTTTTCATTGGAAGGGTACCACCAAAGTAAGGTTGTGCTCCTGGGCAGATGTGAGTGGTGCATCTGATGGTGAGGAGGATCTAATATGGGCCTTCTTCTCAGTCTTTCCCCTTTGCTATTTTTGGAGACCTTTAAGCTGTGCATAATTTCTGTAACGAGTTCCTTGATCAAAGTCTACACTCTGAATGTAAAATGAAGATATCTATTCAGATTTCTGACTTCATCTTAGGAAGACAGCAAAAAAAATAAAAGATGTGCTGATCAGTTTTTGGAGAACATCAGCAATAAGGATGGGAGAAGTGTTCTGGACACAATTAAAACTCTTAAACCAAAATTGCAGCCCAAGAAACTGATCAAGAAGCTTCTGAAGCTCAACTTCTCTCATATCTCTCCCTGCCTTCACTCAAGACTGTAAATGCTGAAGCAGTAAGAAATTGTGCTCACAGAGGGGTCTGTATCAATAAAAACACAGCAGGCTTGAAAGCTTTGCAGGAGGCTTGTTCTCGCCATTGTTTCACCTCTCCGTTTGAGGGTTTGTTTTTGTTTAGTTCTCTTCCTCACAGCTGTACTTACTGAGAGAGACATGAATATATTGTAGATAGTATTGATTCATATCCTGCAGGAAAAATTGTAGAGGTGAGTGATTTTAGCATTTCCCATTGCCAGGTTAAGGAGCAGAAAATAGCTGCAGAATTGGAGGTACTGACATAAGAAGGGGTGAGAAGATGACCAGTGGGAAGGAGGAGTTGAAAGATTTCTGTAATCAAGCTCTTTGTTCTCATTCCCACTCTGCAGAGAAACAGCTTTTGAGTAAATATCAAACCTTGCTTTACTTCTGTTTACAGTATTGAAAATAAGCAGGAACATACTAGCACACTGCAGGAGAAAACAAATCATGTCCTTTGCTTCCAGCCATGCCAGTGGTACGGCCAGTTGTGATAGGGAAAGCCTGTAATCCAGTTTCAGTAAATCAAGCACAGCTGGGGCATCAGCAAGTCTGTGGTTTGCTTTTGTCCCCTGGGACTGGAGCTGTGTTAATGTTGCATGCACAGCCTGTGGAGCTGGGGTAAGTCACAGAAGTCTGGATCTGGGTCTGAGCTCCTTCAGAGGTCACAGCTGCTTTGGCTGGGGATTTTGGGTTAGGCTCATTACAGATTATCACTCTGAGCTCTGGTATTCTTTCTCAGCGTGGAGTTAACAGGATCCACATGGTGGATTTGGAATCTAATATTTAGATGTGGAGAGCCCTGGGCACTAAGCCCCGATCTTTAACAGGAGCTGTGCACATGCTGAGACTTGGGCTAGCAGGTCCTGTGTGTTGGTCAGCAGTGAGAAAACGTCTGTTTCAGACAGTGGAAGGGGTTTAGAGCCTCAAGATATACTCATTTTCAAATGCTTCAATAAGAAGAATCAAATATATGAAGCAATATATCTGTATAGGAAATACTTAAATGAATTTCAAAAGACTTCCCCTCCTCATAATCTGTTCTATAGCATAAAAGGGCATGGAAGGAACAGCATTTCTTTTAGTCAAATAACTTATTTCTTTTGTCAAACCTTGTCCTTTTTAAGTGCTGTCTGCCCATCACAGACAGAAGCAGAGATCTCAGATTGCAGGCTTTTTCCATCACTGGCTGTCTGCCTGCATGCCTGACCTATTGATGTCCATGGTGATCTGTGCAGAGACATGCACAGAAAGGAACACTGCCTCCTGACATTAGGATCCTCTGTTTAGACCTCTGGGAAAAGGTATTTTAGAGTGAATTTTGCCTGAGGCAGGCTCGGTACTATGAAATCCTTGCAGGACCGTGGGGGCCCAAAGGGAGAGGCAGGGAACTGGGTTCTGCTCCACAAAGTCTGTGAGGAGGTGGGGAGGGAGGGCAGAGCCCCAGCGACACGCAGGAGGTGACTGGGTTTTGGCAGCGCCCCCAGAGATCTACAGAGCCTGAGGCTTTATCTGCGGGGTGGCCAACATCTGACAAAACAATCTGCTGGAAGGCTCGTGGAGGGAACCTTGCAGACTTTCCTGATGCTTGCCCAGATTTCCCCACACAGGGAGCAGAGCTGGCACGAGCTACGTGAGCAGTTTGATCTCCAAATGCACCGTGCCATAAATTCCATCAAACGGGGAAACACTGCAGATCAGATGGTGGGCTGCAACCCACCCCTCTCACTCCATTTGTGCGCCTAAACCAGCTGGGGTGCCAGTTCCTTTTCTTTCAGTTTCTTTTCTTTTACTCCTTCTTTCATCCAGTGTATGGAGCACGCTTGTGCATAAAGGGAAATCTGCAGCACGCTAGATGAATGCTGTCTCTCCTGAAGTGCTTTTTTGCAGCTCTGGAAGCCATCTTTTAGGGTCGGTGTGTGGAAAACATAGGCCACCAGAGGGAGCAGGAGTACTACATAAGGCAGTTTGGGATTTCAGCTTTAGAGTGATAGAAACACTGAAATCATAAAAGAGCTAGAAGGAGAGGAGGTTTGTGGTTGCATTTAGATGTAGAAACCCCGAAGAAATTTGAAGCCTATTTTGATGCATGTGCTAGGTGATGGGTTTTTGGTTGTTTTGGGGTTTTTTTTGTGGGTTTTTTTTTTGTTTGTTTGGTTGGTTGGTTTTTTGTTGTTTTTGTTTTTGTCTTTTTTCCTTTCAAATTCTTGATTTCTTTTTATAGTCAACACTGGCTAAACTGCATAAACTGCCTAATGACATAAAAGATGTAGCTATCACAAATACTTTATACTCTAAGAGAAAGGCAAAAGTGGAATATTAAATAAAGTGATTAATATGACCCTCAGTTGCACAGAATTTAAACACAACACTGTATCTTTACAACAGCACTGCTGAAGCAAGGTTTGCTTTTTCTGTCACTGCTCCCTTGTGTGGCTGTGTGCAAATCACCCAAACCTAGGCCCTCATTGATAATAAGGAACCTTAACACTCCGAAAACCAGCAGAACTCAAGTACCTAAATAACACTGTAGTCCTATTTCCCCTATGCCCCATTTGCTCTATGTGTCTGAGCTGCAGCTTCTTTCCCTCACAGAGAAACAGACCATGGTCAGGGCACTAAAGAGTGTAATATTATATGTTTCAGGGACCTGGGGCCCAGGGGCTTTGGTTGTTACAACTAGCATAAAATAAGTGGGATTTTTAACAACGTTATCTTTTGTTCAAGGACATCCTGGGCTGGTTTTCCATGCAGCCATGCAAAAGGCATGCTGCTGAGGCTACAAGCCAGGCATTCTGATTAAAAAGTCAAGATCTCCAGAACCCTGCGGTTCTGCAGAGCACACACAGCATCAGTCTGTCTTGCTGCTACAGACGTGTCTTTTGTGTCTCCTGAGTTTTATCAGTTTCCTTTATTGTCCTGGTTTCATTCAGGATGCAATAAATAAGGGTGGGTCACGTTTTTCCATTGCAGATCTTATTTTTCAATGAGTTATAAAATTTCATTCTTGGTTGCAATCTGACATATGTAGTTGAGAACCTGCTGCTTTTAAAGTGTGCCTTGAAGCATTCTTTGAATCAAACTGGACTATTAAGAAAAAGGGGACTGTGCTCCATAGAACATTGGTTCTAAAGTTGGAATTCATCCCCATCCTTCTCCTGAATCTTTCAGGCCATACATAATGGTAGGAGTAATATTAATTACTGGTGTTAAATATCATAGGATCATTTAGGTTGGAAAAGACCTCTAAGACCAATGAGTTCAACCTTTAATCTAAAACAGACAAGTCCACCACTAGACTGTGTCCCCAAGTGTCACATGTACACATCTTTTAAATACCTCCAGGTGTGGTGACTCAACCACTTCCATGGTATGTTCCAATGCTGGAAAAAACCCTTTCTGTGAAGAAATTTTTCCTAATAACCAATCTAAACCTTTCCTGGCACAACTTGAAGCCGTTTCCTCTTGTCTATCACTTGTTAACTGGCAGAAAAGGCTGACCGCCACCTGGCTACAACCTCCTTTCAAGTAGTTGTAGACAGCAATAATGTCACCCCTGAACCTCCTTTTACTCTAGGCTAAACACCCCCTGCTTCCTCAGAGGTGCCTCATATGACATAACTCTCCAGACCCTTCAGCAGCTCCATTGCCTGACTCCGGGCTCATTCCAGCCCTTCAATGGCTTTCTTGTGGTGAGGGGCCCAGAGCTGAACACAGGACTCAAGGTGCAGTCTCACCAGTGCTGAGTACAGGGGGACAATCACTGCCCTGGTCCTGCTGGCCACACTGTTTCTGATACAATCCAGGATGCCATTGGCCTTTTTGGCCACCTGGGCACACTCTGGCTCCTGTTCAGCTGGTTCTCAGCCCCCCAGACCCTTTTCCACCAGGCAGCTTTCCAGCCACACTGCCCCAAGCCTGTAGCACTGCAGAGGGTTGTTGTGATCCAAGGGCAGGACCCAGCACTTGGCCTTGTTGATCTCATACCACTGGCCTTGGCCCATCATCACTGTACAGCCTTTTCACTCCCCAGCAGATCAACACTCCTGGTGTCATCTGTGAACTACTGAGTGTGCCCTCAATCCCCTTGTCAGGTCATTGACAAAGCTATTAAACAGGACTGTCCCCAAAAGTGAGCCCTGGGGAGCATCACTAGTGACTGGCTACCAGCTGGATGTAACTCCACTCACCACCACTCTCTGGGCCTGTTCTTTTTCATTGTGGACGTAACATATCAGCTCCATAGTCAAGGCTGCACTGAATTTTGATTTTAAAGCAAGGGAAAGATTTACTGTTGAAAAATTAGTTGTAGTGCCTCAAAAATACCTTACAGGTATTGTGTAAGTCCATGTCTTTTCTAACCTGTATAAATAATGTTCTTTATGGCGAATGTTGTTTGAAATGTGTTCTTTTAAGACACCATTTTTAGTTTCTCATAACTTTGCCAGTTTTTCTGAGTTGAAATGTCCCCTGCATCATGCTTGCCCCAGAGTTAATGCTGTTTGGAAAAGTGTTAGCAAAACATTCAGGAGAAACATTGTAACACCAGTACACTGACTTCCCAGCATGGCACGTAGGAAAAGACAAGCTGCTTCACCCATTTTAGAAAGTTTCAGCCACCATTGGGTTGAAGGACTCTCATCTCCGTGGTTTGCTCTGCAGCAGAAGCCTGAGTTATGAACCACTCCTGACTAGGTGTCAGAAACATGAAGGCAGCACTCACAAAGAAACCCAACCCAAAACCTACCAGCATCTGGGCCAGTCATAAGCCTCTGCACTGCAGGGGAGAGCAGGGCTGTTAGAGAAACCTGACACTCCTGTTGGCGAGCACGGCCTGGCAGGGCTGGGCAGAGCTCCCCCTGCAGCCTCATCACCCACATCCAGCACCGGGCATCAGGCACGATGGCACAGGGCTGCTTCCACCAGCTCTCCCAGCTCACTGGGAAGAAGTAGAAGAGCTCTGTGATATCCGCTGAAGGATCAAAAAGTTTGGGGATGACCCGAAAGCAAGGAGCTGTGCACTTGAATGTGCACAATGGAGGACCGCTGTCTGTATGCAGCCAGAGGGCAGATCACACGGTTTGAGGCTCATGTGCTGGTGAATGAAACTGGATTCACCAGATTCAGTCAGACAAAACATTTTCTTCTCTGTCTCCACTTCACACGCTATAGGAGGTGGATGGGATTCAGGAAATGGCTCAAGATGGGGCTTTAGCAATGCTTTGTTAAAAATGACCTTCATCTCACCATAAAAATGGAAAGCAGTGAAGGGCTTGCAGCCACAGGAAGGTTGGAGGGGTCACTGAAGTACTGTGTCCTCTGACTGTGAAGCCCTTTGCCATCTCGGTGGGAGGGTAACAATTTCCTCACCAGTCACTCTAAGATAACAGTCTCACAGCAGATCCAGTGTGGGACTGATTTTTTCAAATATCTATCGAATTCAAAGCAATCTGACTAGACAGCACACAGTCCCCAGAGCTGTCCCCTGAGGAGCCACCGCCTTCCTGCAACGCACATGCCTTGTTCCCTGCCAGTCACCTCCATCCTTCTCTTTGTCCAGGCTGATGGGCCGAGGCTGGGGCAGGTCCAGTCGAGCACCAGTGCTCTGGCAGGGTCAGGTCACCCTGTGTCCCTGAGCAAGTGGCACAGGTCACTTTTCTTACTCAGGTGGTAAGGAAGCGTGTGCGTGTTCCTCACTGCAGTGCCTACCAGGGGACACCTGGTGCCTGGCTGGCAGCAATGCTGAGCTTTCACGGAGAGTCTGAGTCAGTGGGAATTATACTTGGGGTAAATAAAACACTCCACCATAAATAAAGCACCTTTTAGCAACATGGTTTGGAAAATCGTGGGCTTGGCATTTAAAAACAGGATTCAACAAATGAGGAGGAGGTTTTGATGTGCATTTTGCATCATCCATAGCAGAGAAGGGGAAGAACTATTAATGTCATAAGGATGCTATGGCGACAAATCCATTTGGGAAGCATTTACATACTGTTGTGATGGTCCTATAGACAAATTTGTCATTAAATGACTAATTTGTTTCCCATGACTGAAGCTGTCTTCAGGAATATTCCACTGAATTTTTATTTTCCGGACAAAACAAACATACATAGTTTTTGCAACAAACTGTAAAGGAAAAAAAAGGTTTTTATTTGTTACAAAGGGCAGCTTTGCTCTAGCCAGGATTTTTTTTCCTCAGAATAAATGAAAAATATTTTTTTCCTTCAATTCGGGTAGAAACAATTTGAAATGTCAAAAGCTTTGGTTAATTGGCAAAAAAACCCCACTGAAACAACCAGCTAAATAATTCTCTAAGAGATCTATTATTTTGAGAAAAATCTAGAAGCTCTTTTTGTCAATGGCTACCTTCAGATGACTACAGTGGGACTAGAAGTTTGTTCTTTGATCTTGCAAATGCATCCCTGTCATCAAAGTGTGTGAAGTCCTTAGTAGCAGCATTTCTACTTTCAGATTTGCATAAATCCAGGAAAGAGCATAGCATTACAGCTCAGTGTCAGAGACTAACAAGGTACCATGTTTAAGCAAGGTGTGATTATTGCTGACCAAAGTGTATAAAGGAATACATGTGAATAAATCAAAGGAGTATCTATAATAGTGATAAAAGTAAAAATAAAGCATAATTCTGACAGTTTCTGAGGAATGAGGATCTATGATCCTGCTTTAGATGAAAATAAGGATTAAGTCAAGTAAATTAAAATGGTATGGATGACATGAGAATCAGACCCAGGTTTTTTCAGACAGGCTAGAAACAGCTTGTAGCAGGTTTCATTTCAGTCAGTACTTCAAAATGGTGCAACAAATTTCAGTTAATTCTTATACGAAAAAAATGTGAATCCAAGCAGCAAGAATGAAAACAGTTTAGAATGGGCAGTAATTTGGACAGGGTGACTTTCTTCAGTTATCTTGCTCTGGCATATAGTGCTGTTTTATTGAAAAGAATACACATGGTTTGAAATCATTGTGTTTCCCATTGAAGACAGATCAGACAGAATTCCTTATAAAAATATTTCATATCTTTTCTGAGCGCTTTACTGCTGCCAGAATCGGCAAGGGTGCATTATCTAGAGTGCAATCAAATGTCACGCTAGAAAAGCACTAAAGCCTTTTTAATTAAAAACGTCATAAAGGATTAAGTAAAATTATATCCGCTGGTTACTGTAACCTTCTCGGAGGGGCACTGGTGTGTGTGCTGGTGCCTGTGCGAGCAGGGCTGTGCTGGGTGCGGTGGAGAATGAGCGAGGCGGTGGCTGCCAGGTCCGGCTGGGCGTGCAGCTGTGCCCAGGCTCCGGCCGGGCTCAGCCCTGCCACGCTGCCCAGCTTCCCAGGCTGGCCTGCATGGGGGCACAGCCCTTGAACAAGATGTGACTTTGGCCACCAAGGTGTGATTTAAAAGCTCCCGAGGGGCCGTTCCCGCCGGCACCGTGCTCCGTGTGCGGGCTGCCTC
>VWZT01013953.1:1025113-1107538 GCA_013397055.1 Pachycephala philippinensis | reverse complement strand
AGGCACGGCACAGGCACGGCAAAGGCACGGCAAAGGCACGGCACAGGCAGTGGACTCCGGCTGTCTGTGAGAGAGAAGGGCGAGGCAGGACATCTGGAAATTGCTCAGGGCAGGGTCAGAGCAGGCAGGTGCCCTGGGACAGAATATTCCCCCGGTACGCTGCCCGGCTCCAGCCTCCGCACAGGAGGGTGCGGGACAGTGACAGCATCACTGCTCCCACCCACATGCAGTTGCTGCCTCTATTCCCACCTCTGAAGCATCAGGAAAGGAATGCATTTCCACCTATAGCTTTCTACTGTTTTTCCTTTCTGCCACAAATTTTCCTTCAATACCCTCTTTCTTAAGCACCCTTCATTGAAACTTCTGCCCCCTTAAACCTTCCTTTCCTGTTTTTCACTTCCTCACCCCAGCCCCAACACAGACTGTGCCACCACTCTGAAACCAACAGTAATACTGAATTTTGCCTTGAGTAACTTAAATTATAAATATTCTGCTGCAATATTCAGAATTCTCACTTTACATGTGCTTGGCCATTATATTAACCAGTAATACTATGCAACTTCCAAAAGTATCCATTGGTATGTTAATGCTGACAATTCAGGCATAATATAAAGATGAAGATTTATTCTTTCAAGGCCAAACTGTGGGTTTTCTGTGAAACCCATGCGAAGGGCTGGATAATGTTCCAATTCCCCAGCAGCAGGCTACAAGGCAAGCTGAGTCACTCACAGTATAATTTTTTATGGAGTGTCTGAGTCCTATTGTTCCCTTGCATGGCTCTGGAAGTTGCACCACAATTTAGCCCCAAGGAAGTTTACATATTTTGAGAAACAGATTGCTGGAGTAGCCTGTCCTTTTGTTACAAATTCTTTGAAACACTCGTTAGATGTGTCAGTACACAACTAATCACACAGAGACTGGTACTCTCTGCTGTGTGTGTATTCTGGATAGAAAAAGTGCACCTTGTCATCTTTCTGCTGTTGCACTTATTTGTATAACCTTTTACTTTGCTCAGTTTAATAAAATATTGGCCAGGCTGACTTTATCCATGTGCCTCACCAGCATGTTCCCTCAATGCATTCTCATCTGCATTATATCAGGCATTCAATGCAGAAGATTTAAATTAAAATAACAAAAAAAGGTCTTTTCCCAACTGTACATTTTCCACTGCTCCATTACAAAATACCCTGATGGCCGAAATGAGTGAATCGGACAAATTTCAGCTATTACTGTGAGACAAATACTGGTTTTTAAGCAGTAGTATCTTCACTTCTACAGTAAACCAGTTCTATTTTGCCATCAAAGTAATTTTTAATCATTTTGATTTGCTAAGGTGAGAATATAATGGACATAAAAACTGCTTGGCACTTATGTTTGGGTTTGTCACCTATTACAGGCCTGTTTATTTGCAATTCATGAATTTAAAATTATGAACTCCTTGTACTAAATGCTTGCAATGAAGCTTTTGCTTCATTTTTTCTTGTCTATTGAAGGTAAGCACAAGATGCCACAATGCTTGGGTTCAATGCATAAATTAGCAACATTTTAATAGCCCTTACAGGGTAATATGACACTAGGATTTTTATTCAAACTAGGAAAATTGTGCTTTGATAAGCAGGAGATTCAGCAGCATTTCTCTGGGACAAACTCTGCACAGGAAGACTTGTGAATTCTGAGCTGATCCAGCCTAGCTTGCAGAGAATGGGCACAGCTGTTGGAGAAACTGAGGCAGAGACTTCATCTGGGTGTTGCAGTCATTGTAAGATCTGTCTATAGCTTGTACAGTTCAAACAGTTCTAGTTTAGGAACCTTTACAAAGCCCCAGAGTTAAAGGTTAAAAATATCAAATACTGTTTTTTGGAGTGGCAAATGGTGTCTGATAACAGCCAGAGGAGGAGTCTCTACAGCTTCTTGAGTCATCTGCTCTCCTCCTGGAAAGAGAATTATTTTGTATTAGTCCATTAAACATTCTCAGGACTGTGCTAATAATTTAACAGCAGCTCAGCATGCAGATGTAGCTCAGACCTGTACCCTATTCTGGAGGAGCAGTCTCTGCTTTCTGAAGAGGTACATGAAAAATATCTGAATTCGTCATCTTGGGACGCAAAGCATCTGCTGGTCAAGCTAAGAATGTGCTTTGGATTATCCCAAGTAATCTAAATTACCTAATTTAAAATCTAGATTTATAAATCTCACCTCACCATCAGATCTTTCAATTGATGAAAGGACCTTTGAATTTTATAGGAAATGGAGTGAAACTAGAATTAAAAGCTGCAAAATTTTTCTGTACATGATGAGTTGAAACATATATGCAGTCTCTGTTATCAGAGCTATCTGAGCACTTCTTAGTCACTGCAGCATTGAAAGCCAACCACATTCCACAGACTGGAAGCAAATGTCTTGTGTAGATTTAGTTTTCTCATTTAAGAATTATTTTAAGAAATTAACAATATTTGAAGTCTCAACTGTCTTAACACATGAATTTCTGCTTTCTGCTCCAGTGAGATTACTGCCCATATTGCACTCTTTCATTACAGTAAGCCATCACAGAATCATAAATAAAACAACAAATTTTCAGCATATGGAAAACACTTTTCAGTTTGACAGGACTGAACCAGGTTCAGAGTTACAGGTAGTTGCCTTTCCAAAGACAAAGACCATCCTCAGGCTGCTCTGGCTGAAGCATGAAAAAAGGCAGCATCAACATGTCTGGGTCTCCACAGGCTGACAGACTTCCTCACTTGCCAGCTGTCTCCTTGGAATTCTCCTGACAGCAGGTGAAGTTCGTGTGCTGGTTGTAGTCTAGACTTTGCCTGAGCGTCTGAACCACTTCCAAAACAGTTTACCTAGACCTTGTATTCCTGCCAACAGCAGCCAATCCAATGCAGACACCTACCTTGGCACAGTCTTTGTGCATTTTTTCATGTCTTCTCTGGTGAAAGATTGGCTTTTGTAGTACAAAGGCTTTTGAGGACCTGCATCAGCAGAACCCAGTAGTAGTAAATATAAGTGTGATATTTCGTACCTGCTGTTGAAATGGAGGCAGAAACATGTGATGAAGGGACTGTCTGATATATGGGAACATGTTAGGTGCACTGTAGTGATAAATTGCTTCCCTGTTATGCCTAGGAGACAGAAGTGATGCACATGCAGCATACAGGCATACTGTCACTTCTGTTCCCAACGGAGTAGGAATCTGTGAAGCTAACAACTCTTCCTATTTGGTTATGCCAGTGATGGTCAATATTAAAATGACAAAAAGAAATAATGTCTTTGCTCTCCATTATCATTGATTTATTTAGACAGGGCCTTATTTCATTTTATGACAGTTTCTCTTTGTACCAGCTTAAAACTTTCTAATCATAGGTAACTCAGAATGAATTTCTAGACATTATACATAGTGAAAATACGTTATCTGATTAGAAACTGGTACTGCAGGGAGTCTGCAGGCAAATGCAATGACCATTTTGTAAGTATGTGTAAATTTGAGGTTTGCTTATGCTGAAAGAGTAAAATGCCCTTTCCATCTTCCATCAAGAAGGTATGAACACTGAAGGTTATCAGGTGGGTAAGACTGTGTTTGACTGCTCTAACTTCACACCCTCAGTCACAGTGTAGCATTAGATTAGTCTTTAATGTGAGGCTCAGAATACACTCTACCATCATTATCTTCCCTGCTGTGTCATTAGAGAATATTAATAATATTCTTTTTATATGATAATTCAGCACAGAGCATGGACGCATCTCTGTATAAGTAATTATATGTTTAGAAGCAGCCTTTCAGTGATTAGACTATAACCAGTGTTGCTGTCTATACTTAATCAATACCCCAGATACCGTCTGATTGTGGAACAAATTCCAGCAATGCTCAGAGTAAAGAACAATATCACTGCCTCCTCACTCAGTGCTGACTCATCAACCAAGAAGTGTTATCACTGCTGTACCATAACTCACCATTGAGCTTCACAACACTGATCAAAAAAAGCTTTGGTTCTTCATATACTTTCTGAATGAAATAGTAATGCTTTTTTTTTTCCATCTTCCCTCTCCCACATTCCAGTGCAGTATCAACCAGGCAGAAATATTTAGCATATTTCCAGCACTAGGCTGTAATTTTAATTTTTGTGCTGCATGCATATCTCTAGACAGGTGTTTTGAAATGTAAATAAAAAGCAGTGTAGTGTGGGACTCGGTACACAAACTGCTGCAGAGGACTCTAGCAGGATGAGAAGCACAACATCTATCTGTTTAATAGGGCAGCAGGCTTGTGTAATGAGCAGAAACCACTCATTTAAAATCTTTACTGCAGCTCCCTGACTAAAATATAAAACACATTCCAAGGAGGCAGGAGGTGGAATAGCAGAGCTCCAGCATAATGTGGAGGGTAGTGCACAGCAGCTCAGTAAAGCCCCTTGGTGATGCACAGAGGGAGGGTGTGACAGGCTCTTCAGCAAGGCAGGAGCCAGCAGAGAGCAGTGGCAGTGTCTGCTCTTACAGCCATGATGCCGAGCAGCCAAAAGGCTCTGGACGTGTCTTAAACGTGTGTGCTCTGAGCAGGTTTCTAAGCAAGTCATCCATTTCCAGCATTATGTGCCTGTGGTTAAAGGGATTAGACAGTGGTAATCCAGTTCTGGAGGAGATTAACTTTCAAAAATAAGAGAAAGCTTCTGCAGTGGACACATTTTTGGCTCTGCTAACTTGGGTGGAGAGTTAGGCTGGGTGGGGGAGGGACAAGGATGAATAACCTCCACTCTCTGTTTATCTCCCCACTAGAGGCCTCTACACAACTGTCAAAAAAAGCTTTTATTGTCAGCATATTTTTAGGCCACTTAGATGACAAAGTGCAGAAACCAGTTAGGCAGCCTTCTATAGAAGGTGAAGCCCTGTGCAAACAGAGCTCCAGGCACAAAACTGCCCCTTAGGTATGGAGGATTTGCACCACTGTCTGGTTGCAGTCCTAGAATTAGTAATATATTTGTATTTAAAGCTTGATTATGACTCCACATCAGATGGGTTTATTCAATGTGATCCCACTGCCTTCAGTTATGCTATTTTAATTGATACTGGTGCAAGCAAGGTGAAAAGCAAGGAGGTACCATGCAAAAACATAATGTAAACAGCACATTAGATTTCTCTGTATATTGTTATATCTTTTAGCAATTGTTATCTTGAAAGCTACATTGAGATAGCTACATAAGCTCTTTGTCTTGCCATTAAAACAATATTTCAAATGGCTCTTACTTTCAGAAGCTGCTTTTTAGAGCTTCAGCCTTTCCAGGCAGAACCAGTGCTGATGCTAATGACATCAGCATCGATGTCTATCCCACAGACCATAGTAGGTCTCTAATTCCATCAAGAGAAAGACTTGAGGAGTTGGCTAATGTCACCAGAAAACCTCAATGGAATTACTGCTGCAATTGTGGGGGTCTGGAATATTTCACTTGCTGCAGGATGGGAATGAAGTGCTATCACTCAGCCGCCTCTCTGCTGTTCTCCGAAGCACGGTCTTATTGAACTGCTCTGAGCAGTGTGGAGAGAGGAGGAGAGGATACATCTGTTACCCCTCAGAGTCAGTGGAGGTGTCTCCTCAGGTTTTGTAAGCCCAGGAGAATTAGGGGACCTCTACCCACCAGCCTGTAGCTGGTTTGGTTTGGTTGTGCAAGGACCTCTACCCACCAGCCATGTAGCAAGGCATGGTTTGGTTGTGAAGGACTGGCTTCCAACAACGGCAGAGAGTCATGGTTACAGGAACTTTGCATTGGGAACAGGAGGTTAAATTCATTACATTGTCTCAGACGTTGGGTTTAACCCTCTATGTGCCCATATTTGTGTTATGTATATACTGCCAGTATTTTTCAAGATTTTTTGCAGCTGAGGTTGCTCTTTGTCTGTTTCAGCCTCTGACTTGCAGTGAAATGAACTTACTTTTTCTCTCCCCATCTCATAGCAGGAATTTTCTGTGCACTACTGCTCAGATAGCTAAAGACTTTACTGTCCTTCTTCTACTTCTTTCTCCTTGGAAGCTAAAAAACTTATTTCAGATGGAAACAGAACATATGTTTGTGTATGTACTCTGCCATGTGACAGCTGCAGCTATACACACCTATGCAAACCCTACCAGAAACATAAAGAAACAAAAAAACCCAAGCCCAGTAACAACAACAACAACAACAACAACAACAACAACAACACAAACAAAAAAAACCCCAAAAAAAACCCCCACACCACAAACAAACAAACAAACAAAAAAACAAGCAAAAGAGTATGTTAAATAAAAAAGGCATCAGTGTTATATGGTTTCATTAAAATCAGAACAAAAGGACATATGGGCTGCATCTGTAGATGTGACCCCATTCTCCCCCCAGGAACACACAGCTTTCTCTTCCTGCTGTAGGCAGAGGTCAATGATCATATTCTGCTTACGATTTCTGAAGGTCACCTTCATATAAAACCTTCCTTCTTCCTCCAGATTCCCAACACACGTTGCCCAAAACTTTCTTAGCAATGCTACCTTTTGATGAGCACTATAATACCTCCTCTGGCCTCCTCCTACCCCCCAGCACCCAGTTGCATTCAGACTGGCAGAGATGTTATCATGCTTGCTTTCCCCTTCTTTCATTGTAGACTCTTTCAGAAACTACTCTTGAAGCTGAGTTATGCTCCCAGGCTCCTTAAAATATCACAGGTTTCCAGCACAAACTGAGGCCTAATAACACTAATGAACAGAGAGCTTTTATCTTGCTTTTTTGCCAAGTTCAAGTATTACTCCTTAAACCTTCATAATTACCCCATCATTTTATCTGTGATTGCTTAGCGTGGTGATTTCATGAGCTTTGCTGGGGAAGAGGTAATCTAGCCAAGGAACATTTTCAGGCTATCTGGCAGCCTTTCTTTTCAAAAGATGTATTGTTCCTATTGGAGTTTACTATTTCATCCAATTCGTCTTGACATTTTGCTGCTTGCATGGTGAGCTCTTAAGGAAAAAGATGGTTTAGTCTTTGTCCTCTTTATCTCTACCCTCATCTTGTTTGTTGTTAGCCTTGAAAGCAGAGCAATGTCTATCTATATGCCAAAAGAAAAGACAACTGACTTCCTTCTGGGTTTATCTGGGCTGCTTCAAGCTAATTTAAAGAAGTAGCCCTGGCAGGCCATATAAATGAGAATATAAATGGTCATAACCTGTCTAGGGAGACTTTTAAATGCACCTAGCAGGTTTAAGAGCACATATCTAATTGTGCCTAAATCACTTATGTTCTTTTATAAAATTCCTTATCTCCAGTGCTCTCCTGTAGTAAAATAATGAGTCTGCATGGACAAAAGGAGGGAGAGGGGTCTTGGACTCTGAGACTGTTCAATTTCTTTTAAAGATATTGTTCAAGAAAAAGGAAAATAAAGCCTTGAAAAAAAATAGTATCTCGCAAAAAAAAAAAAAAAAAAAATCTTTAGTCATAAAAATGGCCTCTTCTAGATTGTACTTTAAGTTTTATTTTTCCCTGGCAGCATCTTTTTCTTGCAGACAAAGCATAAATCTTAAGTTTAATATATCTTTTCCAAAGTGATCATGTGCACTTTAACAAAATATAAGGAAAGCATTATATTCCCATGAGAAGCTGCATCATTTCCCATCTGGAAAACTCTTGCAGCTAAACTTGAGAAGATAGAACTTTTTTCCCATGATATTTTCTTTTAAAACATCTCATGCCAACCTAAAATGGAAATTTTGAATTTTATGACAGACTGAATCTTTTATTTTTAATTATTTCCCTCAGTTTGGAAACATCAGAGCATTTATTGCATTTTATTTTGAGAATGTCAGAAAGTTTCAGTTCAGTAATATTAGAGGATTTCATTTAGACCATGGGAAATCACAGTATAAAATATTAAATACTGTAGATATGTTATATAGAGGATAATATTAATATTTAATCCTTAGGTCAGAGGAAAATGCATGAAAACAATAAAGCCAAATCAATTTATTTTAATACCAGTGAAGATCTTTATGTTATTTAAATGAAAGAAAACTCTGTTAGTAATTTTGACTTTCTTTTATTGAGAGTGAAAGTTTCAGCTTTGCCAAAAATGCCATCTTTACTCTTGAATATTATCTTTAGTCATGTCTCTCTCTCTCAAAAAGGAAATTGTAGAGCTGGTAGTGGCACAGAGAAAGTCAAAGAAGCTCAAAGATGTGGCGTGGCTCTTGCAGTCAAATACAGGTCTGGCAGCTGGAAAGGGGGATGAGGGAAGACCTGGCATTGTGGTGGCCTGGAAAAAGTGTATCAAAATAGATCATTCATTTCCTCTTCCAGTGTAAGAACAAGAAAGACTGGTGGTGGAGTCAAAGTAGGCAAGAGAATATGTTTCCCTGCAAAAGTACACACAACCCTACATGTGGAAGGATCAAACATTTGCTGAGCAACTGGACACACTGTAGGTCAGGCTCAGGGCACGGAGGTGCTGCCTCTGGTTTGGGAAGCTCCGGACTGTGACTGACAGAAGCCAAGGGAGGGTAGCCAAGTGTCTCCTTATCTGGCCCTCCTTTGGCTGTCTGGTCTTCTTAAAGGGATTCCCAGAGTCAGATTCTAAAAACATGTGTGGGAATGGCCTTGGCCGTAGCAGTTCTGCATTGTCCCCAAAATGCAGGGTCCTCATGAAACTGGATCCTTACCTGGCACTGAGGCTTCAGAGAGAAGTTCTGTCACAAGAAATGTTCCTTAAAGGTGTGATGCAGAGGGCAAGCTGGTCATGCTGGCTCATTTTCAGGCTGTTATCTCTCAAGCAATGCGGCAAGCCTGGGATACAGACTTTGGACAGCCTGGAGGGAAGAGCAGCATGTGTTTAGCCAAGTAACCACTGGATGACACTGTTGTTCCACACAGCTACAGCCAAAAGACTTCATCTGGCAGTGGAAATGTGCCTTGTAAAAGAGAAGTGCAGATGTGGGGTTTTAAGTGTTTAGTGTATTCTCTGTGTTAGTGCAAGGGGCAAATTCATTGCATTTGCCTTTGTGTATGTCCTCACAATTAAATGCTGGCTTTCATTCCTCGGCGTTTAGGTTAAACAGCCTGATTCAATCTGCATTTAGCCACTACTGCCTGGGTTCTCCAGATTCATAGCAATGAAGAAAATAGTAACTTCATATGTCACACAGGGCAGCTTTACTTACAACATCACTAAGAAGATTAAAAATAAATTGAAGCATATGTCACTTCAAAGGGGGCAAGAAAAGGACATCTGCATTATTTGATGCATTAATGAGAAAGTTCTGGCGAGACTTGATTTGAACTGTATGGGAAATGATGCGATTGGTAAGCTTGCAAGTTAAATGTATTTCAAATGAAATTGTTTCTGAAATTTGTATTTAAGCTAGGTTAAGGGACGCTTGCATTTTAAACTTTGCCTTCTGATATCTTGTTCATAAATTGAGCCTTACCCTTTTAACTTGAGGAGTTTACAGTAAAAAAAAAAATCAAAGCAATTTAGCTACAAATATCTAAGGCTGCATTTCAGTAGAATAAGCAAGAACAGCTCTCCTGCCTGAGGCAAATCTTATCATCCATGACCATCTGTACAGCTACAAACTAACTACCTTCAGCACTGTGTGATTCTGTAGACATTGGGCTATGGACTAGCAAGCTAACATCCATCTAGCCTGATTCCCATCCCCTGATATCCTTGATTCTGTGTCAAATATACCCAAAAATGTGGAGGTCCAGTTCATTTTTACCTTTCCCATCTTTCCTATGAGGTTGAGGATAAGTAAAGGTCAGTGATGTACAGCTGGATGTTAGAGATGCATGGGCAGAAACCCTCATGAAAAATTCACGAGGAACAATATGAGTTTCTCCACGCCATCTTGGTGCTTCTGGTTTATACAGCTCAGCTGAGGAAGGCTTCTTTGCTCCTGAAGGAAATATGACTTCCAGGAGGCTAATGTTCTGTTTAATGCATTAGCTTTTCCCCTTGAGACTCAGTTACAAATGCAGCTCAGGCCAAATTGATGAAATATCAGTTAATACGCGAATCTGACAGCTTGGAAAGGACACAGCTGCAGTGAGATAGGATAGTTTTAAGGTGATAGAGAAAAATCTAAATATATGAAGACCAGTATTTGCATATGTGGATCTTTTAGAGGGAGACACTGACAGCTTCTTAATGAAACCAGGAATAATCAGTCTGTTTTTCCAGAGATAATTTCTCTGCAGTTCATCCTACGAGGGAGTCTGGCATGGTTCAAAAAAACTAGATCTAAACCATAGTCCATTTGCTTTATTGTTAGTATGACATTTTGCTGCACAAAGGTTTCATATATGTCAACTTTTTCGGCATAAGCGTATCATGACTTTGTGAAAAATTGGAGTGTGGACACTTGCCAGATCCTAAATAAAATGCCTTCCATTTGGTTTACCCTGAAGCCATAGGGATTGTTCCAGCAGAATGGAAGAAGGCCCAGTTTCAAATCGTTTCCCACATAGCTATGTTCACAAACATATTTTAAACTCATGTCAAGAAGCCAACAGAAATTTGTCTTTATGTATGGAATAGCCAGCGCAGGTGGCTAAATAACATATGCAATCAGATGTAAAAATGTTTCCAAGCATTGGTCTTAAAAATACATTTGAATGAAACAGTGTGCCTGTAATTGACTGACACTGTGGATCTCCATGAGGTTCTAGGTCAAGTCCTCCCATCAGTCCATGCAATGGTGGCAGGAGCACCGACCAGTCCTGTGGGTTATACTGGTCCCCTTCTGCTGTGGTTTATTCGTGTGGTCATGTTCTATGGTGTCCACATGGCTCCCTCAGTGCCGCAGTGTGACTTGGAATGAGAATTCCCTTAGCTGTGCCCGGGTTCAGGGTCCCTGGGGAGGCAGTGACTGTGGGGACATCCCACCCGTGGGAAGAACCTGGCGCTGAAAGGAGCCCTGCTGAGTCCACTGCTCCAGGGGCTGCTGTGCTGTGCTTGCCAGGGGAGGCAAAGTATGGATGTGTATTCTTCACTGACAACCTGGTGTGTTGTATATGTCCCTATCAAGTTATGTGTTGGCCCAGAAAACAGCTGAGAGCTCTATATTTTGAGGTTACACCCTGCAGATGGAAACATTTACCCTGAATACTACTGGGACTAAGAGAAGCCAGAAAGAGAAAATCCCTCAGACCTGGAAACTGCCTGTGTGTCTTTGGAGAGGTGGGAAAATCAGAAATGTGATCTCCTCTGTCAGTGTTCTGCCGATATTGTATAGTGGTATTTGGATTAATTAGTAAAGTATTGGAGAGAATTTAATTGCATTCAGGTTTCAGAGAAGATATTACAAAACTGAGCTTTTTTAATAGAAGATATGATGAAAAGAAACAAGAATTGTTGGGAAAAGAGGGGATAGTATGAGGCTTAAACAGAGATTTAAAGAAATTCCTTATTTCAGATAAATGTAGAAAAGCAAGAAAAAGTCCACTTGAAAAATAAACTTTGTGCTCATGAATACTGGAGCAACTTATTTACTGAATTATGTCTCAAATAACAGGTTTAACAGTTTTAGATTCAAACCACTTGCATATAATTTTTTCCCAATCCCCCCAAGATTACAGACACTTAAAAATGACTACAAAAATTACCAAATTACTAAGGAAATCTTATAAACCATCCCAAACATCTGTCAGAAATTGCAAGCAAGATTGCACTGGTGAGATGATAGAAAAGAAAGTAATTATAGAACAGGTCATTTGATGAGAAGAAAATTAAAACATGAACTCAGACAACAGGATTTATAAAGTCAGGCTAATTGTGTTATGGCCTGAAGTTGTGTCAGGAGAGGTTTAGGTTGGATATTAGAAAAAGGTTCTTCACCCAGAGGGTGGTTGGGCGCTGGAACAGGCTCCCCAGGGCAGTGGTCACAGCACCAAGCCTGACAGAGCTCAAGAAGCATTTGGACAATGCTCTTGGGCACATGGTGTGACTCCTGGGGATGGTCCTGTGCAGCGACTGGAGCTGGACATGATCCTTGTGGGTCCCTTCCAACTCAGTCTATTCTGTGGTTCTGTGATTCTGTGTTTAATTTCACTAAATGCTATTTAGAAAACTTAGCAGTTGTTTGTCATTTGACGAAAAAACCTTCTTTATGTGCTTGTGTTTTTCAAAAATAAATGTTTTGAAGGCAAGGTTTCCATAAAACTTCTTCAAGCAAAAGGATTTCTAAGGTCAGAGCTGCTAGAGAACACAAGCCAGGCTTTCAGTCTGTGTGAAAGAGCATCATTTGAAGGCAGCTGGAAGTAATGTAATTTATACCATCTGAGGAGCTCACCTTCTTACCCAAGGTAAAGCAAGAACAGCAGACCTGCTCTCATTAATACAGTAACATGTTTTCTTTTCTTATCTCCAGGCTTTGGTTCTTCGTTTCTCTTTAAAAGTTTAAGCTTCTGTCTGAAAGCTGCCTTATTATAGCATTAATAGGAAAGAAAATAGCTGCTTCAGCTTTGGTTGTGCTTTCAAAACAACCAGTAAGTGTGCAATAATTTATTTTCGCTACAATCCTGTAAAATAAATTGTTTTTTTTTTCCATTGTACATATGGAGACACTGAAAACCAGGATGAGGTGGCTTCTCTATGTTGAGTAAATAAATCACTTTAAAAACATCCTGGTTCTCAGGATACACTAGCTTTTTGCCTCGGTGATTTCAAGTAAGGTTAAAACAGAAGCCTACACTTAAGAAATTACTGTGCTTTTTAATCCACTTGTGCAGAGGCATCAATCATCACTATAGATTACATATTCTATTCCATTTACCTTGAAATATAAGAAATTAGCTTCTTCCATGACAGCACAAGTCCCTGTTTGACAAAGGGGTATATATTTACAAATGATCCTTGAAGCACTTTTTCACCTGCGTCAGAAAAGGGACATGGTACCAATATTTTGAATTCTGTTTCAGTTATTTGTTTCATATCCCCATTTTAGTCTGTGCTCGGAGAAGAAGACGGAGTTGCCTTGTGTTTTTGCTAGATGGTGCCAGAGTACACTCCCACTCTGCCCAGTTCATATAACTGGCTGGAGCAAAAATCTAGCTGTTTGTTGAAAAATTCCTGCACTAAAGCATGAGCTGTATGGTTCTGCTGATCTGCACTGGTGCCTGGGCATAGCAAAATGCAAAGCTTAACTCTATATAGAACAGACACTGCTTTCTGTTAGTAAGTTGAGCAAATAAGCAGAACTATTTTTCTATGTTTGAAATATGAAAGAAAAAAAGATGTACTAGGTGATTTTGATCCATTAGCTTATGTTTTGAAACTAGGAGCCCAACTAAGCAAATATTTGTAAAAACAATGCAAGCAGCATCTATGTATCTAGAAATTGACAACATATAGTGTACTACAAATGTTGATAAATCATTTCCATCAGGGACTCATAACTTATCAGGGTTGTTTTGACTTCTCCCCTCTTTTCTTTTTTTTTTTCTTTCTATTGCCTTTTCCACAGGTCTGCAAGTAATTAGCATGGGTGAAGAATTGCCAGAATACAGTTTTTTTCTTGATGTGCATATGTCACTGCCATAATATTACTGGAAGTGTAATAATTTAAATGGCGAAACTAATTGCCTAGAAAGTGACAGCACTGAATGTGCTCTTTCATGGACTGTTCATTGTTGACAGTGGCCCATTAGATATGATATTATGTCAGTTTTAGTAGCTCTGCAAGAGAAACTGTATTGTTATTACTGCACCGTATTATGAAAAATCATCCTTTGCAGGTCTAAGTGCAGAACCTGTTTTTGAAAGGTAAGTGCAGGACACAAAATACGGATCTCAGTTACAGGGGGAGAAGGCCATTGCTGTACTGACATCCATTTATTTGCATTGGTGGAGCAGAATGAAACATTTATTGTTCCAATTAAAATAACCAAAGAAGGAAGTCTGTTCTGAAAATACTATTCTTCTGGATCAGCACCTTTTTTTGAAGAGCGCTTGGCACAATTTGGGAACAGATTATAAAAACTGCTTTTATGGGATTGCTTTTTTTTCATGCTTTGTGAAGCTGCTCCCAGTTTCAAAGCAATTGGAGAAAGTGCCTTCTTTCTCATGGCCTTGTCAGCCTCAGAGGGAGAGGGTAGAGTTGGAAAGATTAAGTTCTCCTGAACACCGTAACAAAACCCACAAGCAGGAGGATGACCCCAGATAGTCTGTGCATGGACAGATGGATGAAGAGTGAGCACAACTCACCTTAGAACTGAAGCCTGTATTAAAACAGCTAATGAGCTGCACAAGGGGAAGCAAATCAGGCAGACACTGTGTACAGGGCTAATACGTTCTTGCTGCATTATAAATATTTGTATTTTTGAAGATTGATGGACTGAAATATTTTAGAATGAGGTCTGTTGTTTATCCATGAGCTGCAAACACGAGAGATAGCTGCAGTGTGAGTTTCCCCACACCATCCTGTTAATGACCTCAACTCTGACCCTGGAAGTCCTCTTGAGGGAAAAGGGGATATTTGGTCCAGCTCATTTATGGCCATTTCCTGTGTAAAGCTGTGCAAGACACTCACTGCTGACATTGCAATGTGAGCTACAAGCAACTGCATGATTGCGAATTTCTTAGGGCTTGAAAACTTGGATGTACTAGAAACTGTAAAGTTAAAAGCCCAGAAGTTTTCAAACTAAATGCTAATCCTTTTACCAGTGCGAACACTGGATCATCCTTAATGATCTGAGAAATACACTGTGTAGCTTAACCTGAAATGAATTAACCCTTGACTGTACCTCTATTCATGCAGTGATTCAGTTCCTCATCTTAAGCATTCTGCCAAGAATTCCTGCTAAGGTGTAGTCCAAAGCGAGATGTTTAGTTCAGGGATGGGAAGAGCAATGGGAGGTTAGGTCTTTGCTGCAGGGAGATGCCAAAGAAGGGATTTTGTTATCAGTTGTAGTTTGTGATTTGCTGTTTGATCACAGGAGAAGACTGAATACAAACAAAACGAATCAATACTTTTTGTTGCTATCTGAATATGTGCTTCACTCAGATATGAAATTGCATCTACTTTATGTCTTTTATGGCCTATTTTTTTCAATTGTGGTAACACAGTCAGGTACCCCGACTGGCCAACAAGCAATAGTTCATTAAGTAGTGGTAATTTAATTGATTTTCTTCACTAATGCGTATCTTAAGATAGACTACCATTACAGGAAGAGTTCAGGAGGTGGTTGATCCACATTAAACCATGTGATTATTGCTCCAAGTTTCGTGGTTTTACAGCCTGACCCTAGCCACTGCTGGATTCCATGGTGGCGAAGCAGCACATGCTATACAAACAAAGGGGCAAGACGAGATGAAGGAATATTTGTAGGAATTCCCAGAGGGTGGGGACTAAGGAACATTAAAAAGTTGGAAGAAAATATAAAGATACAAAGGTATGGTCCTCAGCACTGTAGTATCCAAGCTTACACAAGCATTAATAGATTTGTACTTCCTCTGCCCCTTGGGGAGAGAAAATAATTTTTCCTGTTTTTGAGATAAGGAACTATGGAAGGAACAGGGAGGATTAACTCATCTTTCCAGTGTCTCCTTTGATTGACCCAGAATTCAGCCTGCATGTATACAACCTAACACACTCTAATAATGATGATATAGATCCATCTTCTGTCCTGGATGGAAGCTATCTCAGGACCAGAAGTCTTGTACCTGGAATATTTATAACAGGCACTCTATGGTTCTGCTGTGACTTTAATTTTGTGATTTAGAGAGTGTAAAGCACTAAAGAAAGAAGACTGTCCTTTTGTATGGATCATTTTAATTTAAATAATAGCTGAAATACAAAAATAGTACTATAGCAGCAACTGTCCGTAAACAAATAATTGCAAATTATTTAATAACTTTTGAGATGATTGGATATTTCAATAGGGGCAATTTTTCAAGCAGAGGTTCACATATAATTAGGTTTTGCTGTCCAAGTTAGTGTAACTACAGAGAGAGTATACACAGACGTGTCTGGTAATGGTGACTGATGTGGTCTTGGACAGAGGGGAGTGGGGGAGAGTGATAGAGACGTTGCAGCATTGCTCTGTGCTTTCCCATAACAGTTATTTTTTCCAGTTACTGCTACAAAGACTGGTCCTTGTACATCTTGATTTACCTGATCTTATTTGACAGGATGGGGTTAAACCACCTGCAGACATATATCATCTGCATTTGACTCTTGAAATGTCAAGGCAGGAAACACATTCTGTAAAGAAGCAGTGCTTTGGTTTCCTCCTTCTCGCTTTTGAAGATGTGTAATGGTCACAAAGCTCATCGCATCAATAAGAGGTGGGATTTTTGTCAAGACCAATAAATAAACACAAAGAAATTATCAATCTTACTATGATTTTAGGACATGGTCAAATAGCAAAACAAATATTTCTTCATCAATCTTTTAGCCATGAGCTTGACTGAGTGAAGTGTTGAACACTTGGGTGGGACTGCAATGAAGGTTGATCAAGTCAGGTCAAAAAGATTGAAATTTTCTCATTCTTTTGAATTTCAATATTTAAAGGTTATTTTATTTATGTCTTGATGCATTAATGAAACAAACAGGAGCAATTTTTTTTTTTAAAAAAGGAGGCATTTCTCCTCTTGCCACAAAACATCCTTCCTGACCCTGAAAAAATAACTATTTATATAGCCAGAAAAAGGAAGAGAAGGCAGAAAGGAGATTAGGGTGGAAAAGGAATAAGGAATGAAGACAATCGGTGAATATTTATTTGGGCAGGTTTGCTATGGGGATTTAATACTTGCTTCTACCTCCTTGTTTTCTTGAATAAGATGGTGAATTTATTAGAGACATGCCCAGATCTCTGAAAAATGTGTTTTCACGTTAAGTTAGAACAGATTTTCAACTCTTTAATATTTACATATGCAGTAAATAACATAGCCTCCTATTTCGGTGCCACAAAATTGATCTCCACTGTGGATTTTACAACACCAGATTTCCTAACCTCTTCAATAAAGCATGGCCTTTTGTATAAAAAGAGGAAGAATCCCATGGTATTTAAAATCTCTTTCTTTTGACCTTTCTTAAGGGTACATGCGATTTGCAGCACTGTATAATGTGTTAGCAGCAGGCAAGACTACATCTTGAAAGTCATTCAGAATTGATAACATGTCCCTATGCACATGATCCTCATACACAATTTCCTTTTTCAAAGGAACCTGCTAGGAATCTGAGTCTGCCATTTTATAACTGACAATAGTGATGCTGGGGTTTTTTTGTTGTTATTCTTGGTTTTGGTTTTTCTTATTTTATTTTTTTTCTGGGGCTTTTTAAAGGTTTCAGTACTCAAAATATTTATAAAATAACAAATTAAGAAGATAATACTGCTGTGGGCTACACAGAACAAAGGAGGGGCCAATGCTGCCAAAGCATAAATGATTCCCTAATCTGTATATCTGAGTCAACTGCCTCCGTGACTGTATCTGATAGGCAATAGGCACTGCTTCTCCTTTTCCTTTTTTTAAAAAGGATTTCTATACTCTCTTAAGCTTTCATATGAAAAATGCAGAAGCAGGGCATATATCAAGGATAAAAGGATGTGGTAGAAGAAAGACACCCTTCCTTTTTTATTGCTAGCATTTCTTTTTTTCTTTTGTAAACTTTCTCTGTCACAGGCAGTTACATGAATATACTGGCAGTCCAGTTCTTTTCAACAGCTTTCATTTGAACTGATGCACGACAGATTTATATGGTCATAGATTCTTCATGCTGAATTTATTCTTTATATTTCTATAAATTAATGCCATTGCTATAAGAGACAGCTCCTGACAATAGACTTCCCTGTTCAGGACCAGCATTTAATGTTTTGTGTGTACTTGTGAGTTCCTCATAAAAGAACTCTATACAGTATAAGAGAAAACCAGTACTGAGTTGTCTTCTTCTTAAAAAAAAAATCACTAGAAGGAACAATTCATGATAGAAAAATGACTAGCTCGACAGCACATAAGATTGTTTTATGAAAACATTTTAGCACTGATAACCACATCTTAGATGCAATCCACAGCTGATGGCAAACCATCCTTGTATCTGTTCCCACTGCATGTAATTAGCTTCTAACACATATCCACATCACGCGTTTTAAATCTTCCTTTCATCTTTCTACTGCAGTACTGATGTCTCCAGCAACGGATTCTTAAGCAAGCATTTTATGACAGATGCTCTACATAGTCATTTTATATCTGTGGCATCAATAAAGCAATAAAACTTAATTGGTTACTTCAGCACGAAGAAGAGTATTTCTGACACCTTGAAGCTGCAGATTGACAGACAGGTTCACTGATGAGGAGAGGAGGTAAGAGAGGGTGGGTCAAAGCTGATATTGCTTTATGAATTACTTCTTAGGGTGCTGGCTTGGCAATCACTCTGCTGATAGATGAACCTTATCTCATTTAGTTTGGTAATGTTGGCACAGCTGTGATGTGCCCAGCTAGAGCAGCACAGCTGAGTGCAGCTGGGTCAGAGCTTCTGAGGTTTAGGTTCTCCCTGGCCACAGACCCCCAGAAAAACTTTTAAGCTCTTGAGCTCATTAAGAAACTTGCTAATATAGATGAGTCAGACCTCTGTCCTAAAGCGCAGAATGCTGTAGGTGATGGTAAGCTGCAGATAATTGTCATGGTGAACCCAAAGCCCCCAAGCATGTTGATTCTGTTTTTTTGATGAAGGTACAAGCCTTCCACAGCTCTCTGTAAAGGGTCTGTGCTCCTCCATGTGATGATCATGTTCATACAGAAGACTAGTCCTGGCTGTTCAACAAATATGACAAAGATGGTTACACGCAAAAATAGCATTCAAGGCATGATCTGACCTGCTCCAGATCATGAAGCAGCATTGTGCTTATACTTCTGTAATACTTGAAAAAATTTTGTTCTATAATTTTTTACAGGGCAGTACAGGTGTCTTCTATATGATATTAAAGTAAAAGTCCTGCTATAATTTTGAAAATATCCCTAACGTGCTCTCTGATTAAAACCAAACCAAAGCAAACCAAACCCAGGAAATTTATTTTCTGAATGATGGAAGGAAATGAGCCTTTCAATGAATGTATATCATCCCACTCTCAGCTTTTTTTTCTTATGTTAATAAATTACCAGGATTTTATTATTTCCTGTTCATTTCTAGAGAAAGAAGATGAAAATGTGGATAGAACCAAGCTGATTTAGAGATAGTGATTGGAAAGTTTAATGCACACAGACTTATGACTACAGTTTATGGCTATTTCTTGTCTCCAGTAATCTGCTAACTTAAGTAATGTATTATTCAGCAATGTTACTTGGGTTTTAATGGGGCTTCTGCAAACGTTGAGGTTGAAGGTAGGATTTTCACACTAAGTTAGCACGTATCATGTTGCTGCTGAATATAGATTCTTTTTTTGGCAAACTGCAGCTGGGAAAATTGCTCACATAATCCTGAACTTCTATGACACTTCACTCCATCTCTGACCTCAAGCATCATCTGTTTTCACAACCCTTTCACTACTTTTGTTTATTGAAGGGTGCATTCAGTGCACTTGAACAATGTCAGAGTGACTGAGCTCTGGGCAAGAAGACCTGAAAAGGAACAACTGTCCTCTCTTGCTTGGCAGAGAGGACAGCATGAGCTGGAAGTGCAAAGACTCACTTCCCTGCTGCTTGCATGGGCCACAGGGACTATAGGGGAAAGCTAAAGAGGAGCTCAGCCACTACTGTGGTCTACCTAATTGTGCCCCTCACTTTTTTTCCCTCATGCCTCTCTCTAGCCTTTCCTCCCACCAGCCTACACTACCACTAGCTCTGAAATGGAGAGTTGGATGATAAAGCAGACCCTCAACCCTGCTGGAGCCTCTGCAAGTCCGTGGCTCTTCTGAAGGGCTCAGAAGTTCAGCAGGTGTTGCTGGCACCATGGGCTTTCTGCAGCCCCTGAATGGGAATGAATTGCAGCTCTTGATTTGAAGCCCATTTTCAGTGGCAATGGCTTAAGGGTCTTTGCACCAGCTGATTTTCTTGTGTGCACCCGTGTGATGTTCAGTGGAATGGCACTTTTAGAATGGTGTCTTTTGCTCTATAAATTTCTGAAAAGAAAATTTTGCGAGGCTTGCACATAAATGAGATAGTCTTAAAAAGCATGTAGGTCTCTCAGTGGGAGATACAGAAACATTTTGGTCAATGGCTTGTGACAGTCTGTGCTCTTACCCTGTGCCACAACACTCCCAAACAGGTGTTCCCTTCAGCTGTGTAGTTCTTCCAAAGCAAAACCTTTAAAATAAGAAAGCACAGGTCAGGACTTGATTTCATTACTATGAACAGGACCGGGGGCTGTGATGTTATTCACCAACCATCTGAATAACTAGATAAAACTGATGGTTTCCTTATGGTTTGATTAGATTTTGTGTCAGTTCTTACAGTGACAGATTTAGAGAAAAGAAATAAAAAGACAATGTAATGTAAAAATCAATAGTGTGGTGGGGAGGGAATGCAGACTGGGAAGTTTTTCATAGGGGTAACATTGTATTGAAATGTTTAATTTCTTCTTTTATCCTTTTATATTTATTAACATTTAAACAGACTTCTAGGGATTTTTATCTTTTATAATGACTACAGCCCTTTTGCTGAGCTCATTTCCATTACACAATGTTATTTCAGCTGCTAGGCAAGAAGATAATGTGCCCTTCATTAAAAATAGCTAGGAAGAGAAGAGTAGCATACCCCCCCTTAACAAGCATTTCTTGTCCCTTATCTTTTTTTTCTCTCTCTCTTTTTTTTTTTCCCGTTAACATGCAGCTCAGATCTTTTGTCTGTGGAGAAGTTTGATTATGCCTTAATCCAAATGGCCAGTTCAATCTATTTTAATCCAATTAACCAATTCAAACTATACTGGGTGTCATAATCCATTTCTTAATCCAATTAGCTGTTGTCGTTCTGACTGCGGGTGAGGACTCTGCAGAGCGGAGGCTGTTGTTTGTTTTCAGTTTCAGAATGCAACATGATGTTGCAAGCTGGTTCAGACTGCTTCCCTGGTAGCCCAAACAAGGAATGAAAGTGAGAGATGTCAGCAGCATTTGCATCCTTCCTGGGTTTGATGTAGTTTATCAATAATTAAAGTTAGTAGGACTTGATTCTCATGATCAAATTGGTTTT
This sequence comes from Pachycephala philippinensis, assembly GCA_013397055.1. Taxonomy (NCBI): domain Eukaryota; kingdom Metazoa; phylum Chordata; class Aves; order Passeriformes; genus Pachycephala; species Pachycephala philippinensis. The sequence continues at coordinate 1,086,412 of VWZT01013953.1, read as the reverse complement.
GTCTCTTTGATATTTTCTTTTCATGAAACTGAATTTAAATATACCGCTTGCTGGAGACAGGCAAAAATGACTTGTAAATTTAGCTGGTTTAGCTTGGGGTGCTCAGCTTGAAATGGTTCAAGGCTTCTCTGTATTTTATGAAAATCAGGCCCCTTTTAAGGAAATGCAAAGTGACTCTCTCAGTTCCATAATCAGTCGTGGAAATCTTGCCCTTTGTATTTTGCCTTTTCAAGCTAATAGGCTGAGCAGTTTACCCAGGGAAGTGCAAGCTTGGATCTCATTGAAACATTTCAAATACTTTCCTGTCTGACTAAGTCTGAATATTTATGAACATATATTGTAATTTCAGCATTATAATCAATTCTCATTGAGTACTAACTTTACGAGTAATATTTAATTTTTACTTTTACCCAACATGGAAGAAATACAGAGATTTTCAGAGTTCACATATTAGGGAGCTACTGACTGTATGATCTATAGTCAAAAATGTCATAGTGGACACCGTCTTTCCAGGGCTTGCTTTGTTAACGTCCTATTCAGCTTTAAGGCAACTACACTTTCTAGTTTGATTTTCCTTTAGACAAGTCATACAATCTGATCTGAAAAGGACTTGAAGTTCTTTTCTATGGAAAATCAGAGGAAGGGTTAAGATGCTTTTGGGCTGTTAAAAACTCTCCTCCGCATACTAAATCTATGGTGTAAATCTGTACTTGAAACATGAACCAAAAACTGCTGAAGTGTACACCTCAACAATCAATATATGCTTCTTTTAGAAATATTTCCCTGATTCTGGCATCAAAGGATATATGCCTTAACTTTGCTATAGTGATATTTTAAAAATAAATTTGAATCTTCTTTTTTTTCCTCAGCTTGAGAATTGCAATATTTTCTATATAAATCATGTATATTCCACAGTAAAAAAACCAAACAAACAAACCAACAAACCCCACAAAACACCAAAAAAACCATAACAAAGAATAGAGAGATTAATGTAGCAGGCAAAACAGAAATTACCTCTCAGAATTTCAACAGACAGGTTGCTTTTCTATCTTATTGTCATACTTTATATTTATGACATTGATATTTTTTCATCATGAGTCTAAATCATGTAGAAAAGCTGGAGACATGGAACATTTAATCACACAAAGCTGGTCATAAGAGTGGTGAGATTTATGAACACAGGGGAAAACGTTACATGAAATCATCAATTTGCAAATAAAAATAGACTGTTTTCACCTTTTTTTTAATGTTAATGGATAATTGATTAGGTGCTAGATCTATTTGGCATTTAAATCAGGAATTCTCCAAGGAGCTGAAGACAATAACATTCTGGGCACCTCCATGGATCTTGAACAGTGCTCATGTTTCTTCAGGATCATACCATTGGTCTGTGAGCATAATGGAGACTTGCTGAAGTGACGAGTGGAGTTCAGCTCCAGATTCAGAGTCATAAATTAGATGAATGCATAGATATCTATGGGCTGTGGACCTGCATCTGACTGTAGACTGGCCTTAACACACATAATTAGAGATAATTACAAAGACTATTGGACAGAATCATAACGTGCAAGAATTTGAAGCCCATAAAGGGAATGTGTCTTTTGGCCATTGCTTTGTGGTGATGTTTACATGAAATTCCTCCATTTCCTTCAGATCATACAATGTCCTTCTGCATTGCTGAAGCTTCATAAACAAGTTATTTTCAAGAAGAATGTGCAAGGACACAGTAATGGAGGTTAGGTGCAGCTATGAATTTTATGAACAGTTTGATGGAAACCACATTAAATGGCAACATCAACCCACAAATCAGCTTTGCAATGCTCTTACTCCAGTCTGGTGTTGAGGGTGATTCACAGTGAATTTGCTTTTCATGGCCACCATTTCATGCAGTGTCATTTATCAGCATACCAGGCTCATGTGCTGCAGGAAACTCTGGCATTACGTTTTAGCAGTGTTAACAACCAACATTTTTACAATGCTGCTCATGTTAGCAAAGTAAGTACTGTAAATAACATCACAAAGATTACAGTAATTGCCCTTTTTGTAATGTGCCTGTTCACTGTGCTATCACCCAAGTCATAAAGCTGTCACATCCTCTCCATGCATTGTCTTAGAACAGTAGCACAGTTCTACTCAGACCAAAATGGGTCAAAATGCAGCTAAAGGTGATCCACAAGCAGAGGAAGAGCTGGATGGTAAAAGGAAGAAAGAGTTCCCTTATTAACAGGAAAAAGAAAATTCTCTCTTGAGAATTAGTCCTGAAAGAGGAATAAAGATGAGGACTGTTAGAATGTAAAATATTAGGTAAAACAAAACACAGAGCTTTGGGACTTTTTCCTTATTTTGACAAAGCAATAGTATCCCAGAATCCTGTGGCTCCTGTATGAATGAATGTAGTCCTTTTCGGGTCTTTCACTGTAGCCTGGTTTGCAGCTTTCCCAGGCAGAGGCTGGATCTCAAATAGGATTGGACCCTGATGTTCTGTTTTCCCTGCAGTGCACCAAGGTCCTTCCTGTACTGGGAACTCCAGGGCTGCATTCAGAATTCCAGGCAGGATCACACTAGAGCAGAATAGGCAGGCAGAATCAGCTCCCTCAAAATGCCATTCACACAAAAAGTTGACTGAAAGCCTTCTAGAAGTGTAATTTATTTAGAAGTAAAGCATCAAAGAAAACATTAAACATTTAAGCCACTAAATGTGGCATATGAAGCTTTTCCCTACAGCTTGCTATGCTCTTGTTCTGGAAAGGCACCAACATCTTAGACTTTTTCTATAGAATCTGTTTCTTTCTTCCTCTGCTTAACCTTTCAGTCTGTTTCCCTAGCCCTGTTCTGAGGAGGATCCTCTTTTCTTCTCAGGAGTTCTTTAACTACTCATTAGCCTTTACGTTTTCAAGTTCTGAACTTGGAAAAATAAACACATATCTTATTAGTAGATGGGGTGCCATGTACTTCAGGTTAATAATTTTGCCTATTATTTTTGAAGAGCTGGCATAAGTATTTGTTCTGGGAAGCCAAGTGTTGCTTCCTAATTAGTTTTCTGTGCACCCCACTATAATTTAAATCAATATACTTACAAAGGAAATTCCTGAACTAAGTAGAATATGTAAAGCTTTCCTTGTAATGCTACTAAAAGTAGTCACATTTTTTGATTCTAAGAAATGAGATCAAAATAAGTGCACTTCAGCAGTAAACAATGAAGGGGTGTTTTTTTATTCATTTGAAGGCAGCATTGTATCCCTCTTTTGTGCAAAGAGAAGTTGATGACCTTGCCACAGCCCCTTGCTGTGGAATAGAGCCCCTTTGCACTGTCAGTAGAAATATGTGTGTTTGGATCCAGAGGTCCCACATTTCATTCTTGCTGTTGATAATTTATCTTTGCTTAGAGTGCTACAGCTTACTCCTTCCATGCCTCAAGATGCATGTAGGGAGAATCTTTTAAGTTTCAGAGCAAACAAAACTGAACAATATTTGCTTTAAAATCTTTATTTCTTATGAAAATAATTTTAAAAGCCTACATGGGATTTTTTTTTTTGTAAGAATAGCGCTGGAAAGAACCACATACTTCAACAGTTATAGCAACATACTAAATGTCTAGGTTAGAAAAATCTGCAAGACACCTACTAGGACATCACTACAGGATATCTAAGAGGTGTCTAGACGACAAAACTGAAATTCAACACATTACTTGAATAGAAAAAACAATCCCCTTAATTATAAAATATCCAAGAAAGAACACAAAAAAGAGGAGGAAAATCTCTAATATCAAGGAACTATTGAATTCCTGCAATTTGCATTCTTCATATAATTTTTAGAGAGCCTGAGTTTGGTGGAAAGAAGTAGCGTGAAAAATAGTCGTGTTGTTGTTTAATGAGAACTTTTAGCCCCAACCTTCTCCAGAAGAGTTATATGCCAATATTACAACACTTTGAGCTTGATTAAGGTGCCTAAACATTAATGTCTAGGTTTCTTCAGAAGCCTTGGGATATAAAAAACATATATGGGCTTTGCACATATGGCAGAAGCGTAGATGAAACCAGGAAATGCTTCTCAACCAGCAGCTGGAGGATATGTAGGACACTTCAAATGACATATAGTAGATATTAAGTTACACTTAGGATAATTATATCCTATATATATATATATAGCATACTAGGTATAACTGAAAAATGTAATTGAGTCCTTTATGTCCTGCTATACCTGTTGGTAAAATAAGGAAAACAAAAAATATACAGAATATGAAAGGAATATATATCTATATAGACCCTTGGCTGGAACAAGTGAAATAACCTCCTCAGATTTCAAAAGAAACTAAGTCAGCCTCTAACATGGTTGAACAAATGATAAGTAACATAAGCGGTTCTCTAGCCTTGTTTAGCCATGCAGAATGTCTGCATCAAAACTGGTTTTCTACACTTCTCTGTGTTTAAAATTAAATTGTTTTACCATGACTTTATTTAGCTAATGAAATGTGCTTTTAGCAATGTAATTTTGTTGTGAGACATTGATTCTGGATATTCAGATTTAAACTTCTCTGTGATGTTGATGAGATCTAAGTGTTTGGTGACCAAGCAAGTGTAGAAAAGTCAACTAAACTATTAATCTTTTGGCTAAAGATTGGGGAGAGTAAATGCAGCAGAGAAGACTGGAGAATTTGAGCAACTTTTTCTTGCTTTCGGCTGTAAACTGTGTTCAGAGACATGGTATTATGAATAGCTATGAATAGAAGGCTGCATCAGAAAATAGCATGAAGGTGATGCCCAAGCAGTTGCAATCACCATTAAGTCTGAAACAACTTTCCAGGTAGTTTAATTCAATTTTATGGGGTCTGTGGATGGGCTTGAGATGGTGTTTATTGCTGACAACTAAAACCTGACCTGGCTCTTTCCCCCTTTAGCAAAGGGGCTACATGCAAAAATACAGTATGTAATATACACTCTTAAAAGGGCTGGGATTAGGAGGGCAAAAAATAAAAGAAGAGAAAAGTCTGCATATTCCTGTCCTGGTGGATGCATTCTGGGCCTGGTGGAAGCCTCTGAAGGAGGAAAGACAAGGCAATTTCTTCGGGGAAAGAGCCCAAAGAAAGATCTGACAAAATCTTCTGAATCTGAAGTGGGGATACAGGCTGAAGATATCTCCAAAATAGCAGCCTTGAGAACTGGATTGTTTTGAATGCAGTATTATGATCTTAGCTCAGTGCCTGGTGTGGTTTGATAGTTAGGATGAGCCAGACACCGTTCCAAATAAGCAGTTTGCGTGTGGAAAGTTTGCAATTCAGAGACCAGTGGAAATGAGCAGAGCTGGGGTAGATCACAAGAAATGCTGAGTTCAGGCAGGCTGGGGATCCATCTTGTACGGTTTGTGGAACGGTCTCTTTTATGTTGATTCAACAAAGACAAGTTGACAAGGGATAAAAACTGATAAAAAGAAAGTAGCTATCACACCTTTCACAGAATGTGTGAGAGCTTGGGGTAGGGAGAGAAGAGTATATATGGTTATGTCTCTGCTTGTTTAATGAAAAATCCACAGAGCATAATAAACCTCATTTCCATGAAATTAGCATACGGGTAAGGCTTTGTAGGATCTAAGAAAGGCACTTTGTTTGAACACATAGGGTATCAAAATTCTCATTTTAAATCTTTAATTAACTTTTCCCCCTCTTCATTATCAATCGCTTATTTCAACTATTCATAGCCTCAGTAAGCTTCCTCTGGTGGCTAAGAGATAAGACATTTAAGAAATAAAAAGTCAAAGTCTGTGTTGCTTTTATTTGTATTGCATTTGAATTTGACCAGAATGCTTTGGGGTTTTTATCAAAGATTTGAGTGAAGGGAGTACTAAAGCTGATTTGGTTATGTACTTCCTGGGGATGAAGAATATGAGTGTTCACATGTAGTCTCTGAATGAAAGCTAGATAAACATGAGTAGACTGAGATTTTAATGTCATATAATGCACACGAAATTTCTCTGGGTATTGTTTTAACAGGTTCACATGGAATCTCTCAGGGTGTTCTATTAACAGATGCAACCTTGGAATGAGATTGAGGAAATGGGGGAAGTTATTGTCATATGACTATCAGTGAATAGCAGTAGGTGAAAAAAAAAACCCAGTGCTCGTGTTTATTTTGGTAACTCACCCGCATTCTTTTAGCAAGTAAATATTGTAATTTTTTGTATACAAAAAAACCCCTTTTTTACTGTATAGTGTTGTTAATTTCCTTGCTCCATATCTATTACAAATTACAAGTCTGATTTACTAGCTTGCAGTGTAGAGATGTAATATTTTCAGTCTTGAAAATCTTGAAGACCTTTTGGAGAACTGAACAAAATTGTAAATGTCAGACAACCCCAAATGTCCTGCCTTGGTAAAATCCTGGAAGATTACTGTAGTCAGATGGAGAAAAATGCAAGTACAGCAGCTGACTTCAGGGAGGCTGTGATCTATGAGGGTCAGGCATGCAAACTGAGATCTAGGATATGCTGGGAAAAGTAATTCCAGGAAAAACTGAGGAGCACTAGTACCAGTGTAGTATTCATCATACACTGCAATTATGCGAATAAATTAAACAGGACCAAGACACAGGCCAATCAGTGGTGCGTGGCCATCCCTACTTTCAGCTGCTAGTACAGCCCTTGCCTGGTTTTGGTTTAGGCCAACCAGCACTTCCCAGGCAGTGCCTGAGCACAGCTCAGGGAATAATGTGGGCTGGGAACGATTCTCAGGAGAGTTCTGGAAGCCAGGGGAGTGCTTGCCTGTGCAGAAGTGAGCCATGCTACGTCAAATAATGTCCTTCACATGCAGCTTGTTTACCAATACAGATGTGGCCATCTCAGTGAAATTACCTCATGAATTTAAATTAAATGCTTCTGATTGTTACAGTCAGGAAAGTTGCATTCAGAGACCCTGCAGACAAGAGATACTGGGATGACCAAGGAATTTCAGAATTTAGTTTACAAAAAAGGATTAAAGGAGCTTGGCTGTTTTAACTTCACAAGAGGTTTGCCTAAAAATAATGCATATCAGAGAAGTAAAAGATATATTTTCAGTGAAGAATAGTATTGGTATAAGAACAAATAAATTCAGATAGTGGCCACAAACATAATTTTCACACAAGGTGAAAATTATAAAAAGTTTTTTCCTACTCTCTGTCAGAATGAATGCTCATTTGAAGCAGATTTCCATTTGGAGTAGTGGACAGAAGGTAAACATTGGATTCAAAATGGTAAAATCATGGCTGTGATTACACAGTGAGATTGGTACTGCACAACGTGCCTGGATTAAGCTAACTGAATGCGACCTTTCAGTTTTCAGCTCCATGGTATTGGAAATTAAAACAATTGGTCAGTATATGAATTTTTAAGGCTAATTTGTGAGGGAATATGTTGAATAATCTTCCACATTTAGACTGAAACCACCAGTTGAAAATTTGACTACAGAAAAATTTATAGTTCCATGTAATCATTTTGGAAATGCAGTTACGACTTCTGTAAACATGATTTTTTAATTGTGCTTAACAATAAATTCTTTGCTTGTTTTACTAACTGCTGAGAATTCAGTGTTCTCCAAGTAAAATGCACTAATAAGTTCACAACTGACAATTTCTCTACAAAATCTAAAAGTATCTTTCTAAAAATCCTTTTCAGTTTTGGTTTCTGACTTAACCTTTGATTTTGATCTACAATGCAGACAAATATCGTAACCAGTACATTAACGAAATGGGATGAAAAGTAATTTTTAAAATAAAAGTCTTTACCATGGCCTTCACTACACTCAGGTCTAAAGCACTGTCCATGACCAGGAAGTCCAATAATTTATTTATTTTTAAATAAATGAAGGAGATTTTTAGATAGTCACTTTAGGAGCTTGAACCTTAGGATAAACACTACAGCACTATGAGATATGCAACAAAATTATTCTAGACTACAGCCCTGTTGTCTTGCAGTAACTCGAATTAGGTATTGGTATAAGACATTTAGCCTTGGCAAATTTGTTAGAGCATGAATTTTCAGCTCAAATTCAGATGTTCAAGAGAACATCTTTGCCTTGGAGAAAACCTCAGTCGAATCTGTTTCTTGCAGACCTGTTACTGGAATGGAAGGACAATTTTGGCAAAGGGATAAATTAGCACAGTTTTAAATTCAGATGAATAATGTATAGTTCTAGTCACAATTACCAAACGTGCTTATTGTTAGAAAACAGAGAGTGCAATAATCCCTTGTTTACGGAAAATTGGCACATGCAGTGTATAGCTCATGACATAATTTATAGAGTTTTCTGTGGAGTCCTGGTAATTATTACTGAACTATTCATTATTGATCTCATTTGGAATGTTAATGAATTTAAATCCAGCTTGTTGAAATGCAAAAACAACCACAAAAATCTATTGGTTTTGGGCAATTCTGTACTCGCTGAAGCCAATGGAAATGTTCCCACTAATGTCAAGAAATACTAGATCTCTCTGAATGTGGCTCCATGGTTGTTTTTATGCCTGCTGTGTTACTGTTTAACTCCATGATGTCTTAAGTAGCTTGTACGTGACATGGTCTGTGGCAGCATCCCTAGGCCTGCCTCATCCATAGGTAGTACCTGAAAGAAGGCTGTGACAAAGATGGAGGGACACTATAGACAGGGGCATGTAGTGCCAGGACAAGGGGGAATGGCTTCAAACTGAAAGAGAATAGCTTTAGATTAGATACTAGAAAGACATTCTTTAGGATGAGGTGGTGAGGCAATGGCACAGTTTGCCCAGAGAAGTTGTGGATCCCCCATCTCTGGAAGTGGAAGAGGCTGTATGGGGCTCTGAGCAGCCTGGTCTAGTGGAAGGTGTCCCTGCCTACAGCAAAGAGGCAGAACTAGATCATCTTTCAGGTCCCTTCCAGCCCAAGCCATTCTGTGATTCTGTCATTGTCAAAGCTTTAACAACATGAACAACATATTGACACTTTGGTCACTGTCAGAAGGGTCTCAGCCCAGGTGCTGGGGACAATGTAACAAGGACATGGAGAATATCTCAATTTCCTAATCTCCCCCAAAATTAAAAATGTTGGTGATTTCTACAGCACAGTGAAGTTCAGCTGGAAAATGTGCGTGAAGACATGCTGTAACCCCTTAAAGGGGTGGTGTACATGCACGTTTCTCTGTGGGTCTGGAGAATATGACAACTCTAGCAGCACGATGAGAACTGGATTTTTTTGTTTGTTTGGTTGGGAATTTTGTTTGGGGTTTTTTGGGGGATTTGTTATTGTTGTTGTTTTGTTAATTTTGTTGTTTTTGTTAGTATCATCCTTGTATGCATAATGAGAACGTTTTAACTAAGAGTCCTGAGGTGGTAAAATAACAGGAGCTAAGCAAAATATTGATGACTGTAATATATTGCTGTTCAATCCTGCTTTCAATTCATGTCTGTAAAGAAAATATATTTTAAAAAGGCAATTCATGTTTTCAATAAAAGACTTACAAAAATATTTTATGGTAAAAATCCCTCCATTTATTTAGCTTGCACAAGAGGTAGTTGAGGCAATTAATTACAAATACAGAGTGCCTCCACAAGGATAGGGTATCAGTTAGTAGGACACTGCTTGACCCTGCAGTCACAGACAGTAAAATTTACTCTAAACAGATGAAAATTAAAGGTAATTTAGGCTGAAAATAATGTGCATATTTTTAAATCAAGAATGTGCTTAACTATCAGGGCAGCTTGCCAATGGACATGTAGATTTTTTCTTTCTTCATGTTGTCAAGTAAGGTGGCACATGTCCAAACACACATGCTAATTCAAGTTGCATATAGCTGGCACTGAACATGGAAATTACTGAATGAGGTTTTATGGATTGTTTTACTCAGAATGACAGATCCTGTTGTGCTTTTTGCCCTTAACTGTAATACTCTGAGAATAAGCTTTTTTCATAATCTGGCTGATAACATTAGTCATATTTAGATCATTTGTCATAACAATCATCATACTTTTATAGCTTTGTAATAACATAATTTGCCAAACAGAAAAAAAAAGGTAAGTAGCAAGAATTCTCTTTCCTTCTCATTTTCTTTGTTACTCTGGGCTCAGCACTAAAGTATTCATATATTTTCCAGTGCAGTGAAAAACATGGCTGTCAGCCTTTGAACATCTGTTCTGAGCAGTTTATTTTTATATTCTCTCTGCACCAGGGAAAGTGTGTTCAGTGTCTTGTTTTGTTAAGTAATTTTTTTCTTCAGTGGAAAGGGGGAGACAGTGGAAGTTTCTTAGTGAGGAGGTGTTTTGAGAGCTTTTTGATTCTCTCTTAGCATTCATGTTTCTTACAACTCGTGTAATGAATAGTTTGAGCCTTATGAATAAATCAGTTAGGTTTATAAAAGCCTAGACTTTGGCCCTAAATTCCATCACCTCTGATTGCTCCCTTCCCAAGAAAACTTGACTCTGACACAGAATTGCCTGCATAATAAATTGTGACCAGGTATGAGTGGGATACCCCAGATCAAATGAGATATATTAGATCAAAGAAACTTTGCAGAAAAGGAGCTGTGGGCAAGAAGTCGAACATAAGTCAAGGGTGAGCATTGTAGAACTTTAGGCTGACAGTGTATGGGCTGCACTAGAGAGAACACAGCCAGCCAGCCCAGGGAGGTGATCTCTGTTATCTATCCAGCGTTTAGGAGGTTGCACCTGGATTACTGTGTCTAGTTTGGGGCTGCCTATCAGAAGATGCTGAAGGGGCAAGAGGGTGAGGAGGCTGGGTTTGACCCACTTAGAGAAGACTCTGCAGAAAATGTCGCTGTGCTGTGTTCAGCAAAACTAATTGGGTGGGTACAGAGGAGGTGGAGTCAAACTTCTCAGGGGCTTATACCGTGGAAGCATGAGACTCAGCAGTTAAAAATTGCAAAAAGTACTGTCTAGTGATAAGAAAAAAAAATCACCATGAGGATGGTCAAAGACTCAGCTAGGTAGCACAGAAGGGTTTTGCAATATTTGTCTTTGGAGAGACATAAAACTTGACTGGACAAGAGCTGAGCAATGGACCTAAATTTGAATCTGGATAAGCTTTGACTTGAAGTTGCACCAGATGATTTCTCAGGTATCTTCCAGCTTAAATCCTTCTACAAATGTAAATACAACAATGTCCAAACATAATAATATGTTTTTTGAATCACAGCTGGCTGCAGTCTTTACAGGGTAGGAGCATGTAAAGAAGCAGCTTGGTCTGGCCCACAAAATGTCATTTAGATATTGTTATAGGCAAGGGGTAGGGAGTCCATTATATTAGAGAAAACTAGTTTTCATCACAAAACTTTATGAAGATCTTTCAATTCCTGACCTTCAGCTATGGTGTATGGAAGAAAGGAATCAGGACCTTGAACTTCTTTAGGCAGTCTATGGAAAGGTAAGAAAAAGCCTGGCGGACATGCCTGATACGTTTCCCGTGGACTGCACTGTTGAAATGAGATGTAGCCTTCTTTAGCAGCCGAATTTCTGTAAGCACTGAAACAGTATGACCATTTATATTGAACGCTGAATCACTGCAGTCTAAATGAGAAATGACAAAAGCATGAATAACCGAGGCCAGGTCACTGCCTTCCAGGAAATACTCTTTTAGCCAGCTGGAAAGAAAGCTTTTTACTGATGGTTGCTGTTATGTAAGCCCTGAGAATCAGTGAATAATTTCATGTGCTTGCAAAGATTTAAGGCCAGAGTGAGCCATCAGATCAAGTGTTTTGAACTCCTACTGGCAGTTTTCCTCATATAACTTGTTTGGGTTTTTTAGTTTGATTTTTTTTTTTTTTTTAATGGAATCAGATATTCAATTGAAAATATTAAGAAAATTATAAAAAAAAATCTATCACAATGGTCAGCTTGTTATCCGCCCTCATTTTCATCACCCATTCTTCAACCTTAAATTTCAATTTGCCTAACTTTAGCTTTACAACACCGATTTTTTTATACCTTTCTTTGTCATAATTAAGAGCCTGGTAACATTCAAATTGCCTTCTAAATGTACTTCCCTCAAGACTTTTCTCAATCTTCTTTCTTTAAATCTTTCGATAGGTGACTATTTCTACAGTTAAACAATTTCATAGCTTTTTTTGAACACTCTTCAACTTTAAAAATCCTTTAATTATGAATATGAGGTTGTCTCATCTACTAATTGTATCAACTACCAGTTTTACTCCACACACTGTGTTTGCAGAGCTTAAATATCTCACTCACAGAAGTAAAGTGTTCATAATTTCCATTTTTTCAAGTCATGTAATCTATTTAGGATAACATTTTAAGGGGAATTTGCACTGGATTATTAATCTCAAATATTTTCTGTCTAACTGGATACCAGGTTGGAGCCCCTTATTCTGTAAGTGAGAGTTCTTTTCCCTGTTGCTTTATGACTTTGATTTCTATTAAAAAAAAAAGAAAATAGTTATGAAGGCAGTTCCCTAACAAATTCAGTTAGCTCTAACTTCAGCATCCTGCCCATCTCATTTACTGAAATTCGAATAATATGTGGAAATTTTCAATGTATTTTTATAACCAACTATTTCATTGTGTCTTTCAGACCTTTACTGAAGAGGATCATTAATGTCCTCCACACTCCAGGTGGAGCCTTGGTGAAAAAAAGGCCTTTGGCAGCTATAGCTTGTCAGCAACTGTGCACTGACACTTGTCAACAATTAATTCTAAATTGATGAAATATTAATTAATTTAGCAGGTGTTACTGCTGTCATTTTGCATGATGTTAATATTTTGACTGAATGAGATACACTAAAAAATGGCTACAAAACCTAAGTGAGCGCTAATGTAGTGTGGTGGGGTGAGAACCTCCTTAATCCAGCACTGAACCAGCTGGCTTCAGGGAAGAAAAAGCAGAATGGTGCTGTACCTTGGCTGGTTGGTGTTTCTGAGAGGGAAGCTGATCAGCATGGCTGTGGAGCTGTACAGATACATTTATGCAATACTGGAGTGCGTTAAGATGGGGCGTTATCGACTCACTGGCAATCAGGGTAAGGATGTAATCTCTGCACGTGGCCTTTATCAACCAAGATGTTAATGCTATTGAAGTTAGATAAACTGGAAAGAGATTTTTTTTTTTTTTTTTTTTTTTTTTTTTTTTTTTTTTTTTTTTTTTTTTCGCACAGTCAGTTTATTTTGTTAAATCCTCGGTCAGATATTTTAAGATTTCTGCTGAGACTTAAGACCAATCAATTAACCATCTTTTAGTTATATCACTCTTCTTTATTATTTGTAATATTGACATTGCCTTAGCTATCTGGAGGCTTCCTAGCATTTTCTGAATAAAGTATGAGTATGTGTATATGCAATCTTTATTATAATTTAATATCAATGAGCCACAAATTTCCTTAACCAGCATTTTTATGACCCTCGGATGCAAATGTTTTAGGCCTCCTGATTCAAAAATGTTTATCCTAAGTAGATGTTGTCTAACTTCTTCCTAAGTCTTATTAATAGCCTAGAAGTTGCCTCCCTGTCCTCATATGGTATGAATGCAGCACTCTGCTTCTTTCCAAATATAGAGACACGGTATTTATTAAAAACTTCTGTTCTTTCCATGTCATCATTGACAATTTTACAATCTGCATTTCTTAATAGACCTTTCTATAATTTATTTTGCTCCCAATACACTTTCAATATTTTTTTTGAAAGTCTTTAATTCTGATAGTCTGTATAAATGCTGCTCTAAACTACTTTTGGCAATTCACAGCTCCTATTTTGTTCACGATTTCACATTTTTTCCACATATTTTCCTTAAAATGTTGTGCTTTTGTCCTTGCCAGTGAATGAAGACAAGATTCTAGCTAAGGTCATTCCGATTCTTAACAGTGACACTTGGAAACTCCAGAGGTTTTTATTCATTTCTTTGCCTGTCAGCATTTTTTTCTTCTAATCAGTATTTTCATTAGTTCCTTCAGATTTTGAATATAAACTAGTTTGGAGTATTATACATTTTCTTTTTTTTTTTTTTTTTGGGGCAGTGTTTGGTCTTACTGAATATGAGTTCATGATCCGCAGTTTCTAGGCAACTACTAACTCCCAATACCATGGTTATTCTTCTTTATCTGGCGCAATTAAGTCCAAAATTATCTTCCTTTTCTTTTGCTGTAATTCCTTTTGCATTACAAAATCATCATGCATATTTCTATGGATTCTTTAAAAGTTTTACTACCAGCTATATGAGATCACCAGTCTGCATTTCTCAAATTCAAGTTCCTGTAACAGCTTGATTTTTCTTGCACGTAATCAGCAGAGACCTAGCAAGAAACACATTCTCATAATTCAGAGGCCAGCTAAGTCAGTGGCAGGTTCTCGTGGTAAGATATGTTAAGTAGAGCATTGATCTATGTGCCCGTATGATCCCTGGGTTTTGAATCACCAATAAAACTTAAACAGATAACAGTACTTTTAACAGAGAGTTCAGCTTCTATGATTCCATTATCCATTACACCATTATAAAACAAATTGTATGAGTTTCATGTACCGTTTATGTGATGCATCTCAACAAATTGTGACAGTGCCAGTTATATCAAATTTCTTCTTCATCATCGAGTGCTTATAATTCTCTTATGGTGTATCAATTCTTACATGGAGTCTGTAATAATCACTTCCAAACATAGTTGTCAAGTACAAATTTGTTTCTATATATGTTGCACAGAGCTGAAAATTAGGTATCAGGGTCACGTACTTTGTTCTCTATTAGGCCCATCCATCTTGCCTTACTGCTGAAAATGTCTAAAACCAGATTATGGAAGGAATATCCTCATCATGTACATCTTCAAACATATTTAGAGTGAAGTCTAAATATGAAAGTCTCATATTTTTCCTGTTGCCAAGATCAGGACTTTTCTTTCAAACCCAGGATTCATTGCATGTGCCCGGATTTCCTGTTTCCTTTCTAAGTGCTTCACTCTACTTCAAAATAGAGTTCTGTTTTGTCTTTAATGGCTGAGAATCCATACTTCTCAGTGAATTTCACATTTATTGGAGTAGCTTAGGTACAAACTTGTGGCTGTGAAAATAGTCTTGAAAGGCACGATTCTCATTCTAGCCTATATATAGCATCTGACTCTACTTGTTGCTGAATACTGCTGTGAAACATTGTGAATCTACAATTCTAGGGTAAGGTGAGCACCCTAGAAGAACTGCCCATGTGGGGTGGGATGCTTGTATGCTGTTAACTACTGCATCCCACCAAAACCAGTGAAATAATTGGTTGATTTCAAGAGGAGTGTGTTGAACAACATTGAAGATTTTAGTCAGAGATCAAATCATCAACATGACTTTCTTGAAACGGTATAGCCTGTACTACATTGAATCACACAGAAGTAAACTTGCAGCATACTTGTTGCTGCTAATGACACAGAAATCTAAAGACATTATCTGAAATAAAGACTCCAAACCAGTATTAACACTGAGAGAAGGTGACTTGCCATGGATAGTAATAATTTATTAAAAAGGGGAAATGGAAATCAATGGTTATGTTGCATTAAAGCACAGAAGATGGCACTGCAGACTAGATGCTTAAAATGTTCTATTTCTTCTACCTTGTAGCAATCACTGATGTTATAAAACCACAAGAATATCCTATTATTTCTCATTTCTAAGCCACTGCTCATACAGAAGTGAATACCTGTATTCTGTACTTTTAGTAGATGCAGTCCTGAAAGGCAGTGTCATCAAATCTGAAACCTGTGAAGATCTGGCATGATGACTTTTGCTGTTTGTTGAAACTGAACAGCTATAAATACTTGTGATATAGTATCTCATTTGAATACATTTTATACAAATGTTCTTATGATGTGCATTAATAATTTTTTCACTGTCCAGATCAATCTGAAAACGACTACAGTTTATTTTGGCTGGATGACTTTTTTCTACAGAAAAATGACCAAAGGCTTCTTTGGAAATTAAAATCTGCTTCAGCAATATTATTGATAAATATTAATCTACAATAAGTTGCTATTGAACTCTAGAATGAAAGCTGATTCTTTAATAGGATATTAAAGGTTAATTTCCTGAGGGCATGGAGGAAGAAGTTTACACAAACACCAAATGGAGAAATTATAAAATCACCACATGGAACCCCTCTAATGATAGATGTAGTGCATTTGTGTGAAATGGCTTGATTAAAACAACCTCTGAAGTTCAATGAACGTAAGATGTAAATCCTGTCTTTTCTGTCGGCCATTTGACTAAACGAGTCCTTGAATTGAATACTGATGGTGATAGGGAACACTTTTAAAAATATAAATCCTCATTCTGTGAGAGGTGTGTGTATAAATGTGCATAGTATAAAGATAGGAAAGGTTGAGGAGTGTGATGGTATTGAATCCTCTTGCCTTGCTGCCCTGAACTGATTTTGCTGTGGTATAAAGCTCTTAAACTCTCAGCTTACCCTGGTGAGAAACCAATGATGGACAATTACAGGGAAAAGAGTAGTTCTCTAATTTTTTAATACGTTCCAATCTTCTGTAAATGTCATAATACAGAACGAAAATAGCAAGAATGCCTTAGTGTCATCAGCCCCTTGTATATTTCCCCTCCATCAGCATGACTTGTGTTCCTTTGGCAGAGAAGAGAACACATTTTTATTCTCCCAAAGGGTGCTTTTTCACACTCCACCTATAGTGCTTGCACTCTCTGTTTCCCCCTGCCATGCACTCCTCTGCCACCCTCCATCTGTGCAGCCAGCACCCACAGCCTGGAGCTCCCTACTGTTGTGCCAGTTCTTTGGCATGGCCACGCTGACTTCACTGTTCAGCAATGTAGGCAGTAGTCACACCACTTAAAGTTCACCTCCTTTCTCATAATTCATTAATGCTTTTTGTCCTGAAGATCACAGGTCTCACTTTCTCAGTTGGAAGATGGATGCCACAAGCATCTCTAGGTAATGGAAATCAGAGCTGCTCTCAAAAGCCTCTCTGAAAGGTGAGGTGAAGAGGTGGGGAACCTAAACAGTGATCTGAAGCATTTCCAAGGCAATAATAAAACCCAGGAGAAAGAAAATGTACGAAAGTTGTACAAGTACTTGACACCCTCCTTTTTCCATTACTGAAAGTCTGCTCATTTTCTGCATGAGGTAGTGTATTTATTGCTAACTATCTGTCAGACTGCAGCATAAAAATATCAGCCATAATTGCATTCATGCTACCAGCCTTGACATTAAAGTTAATCTGAAAAACACTCATTTTCCTATACTACCTTATGTAACCAGGACTCAGATGCAGCCATAGTTCACTGTCAGGTTTTATTCTACTGTGTTTCAGTGCAGAGAGTTACCTGACAGCTGTGAAAATGTTGGCTTGCCCTTTGTCTTACAAAGGGAAGTATTAGAAGAGCCTGACATTTGTCAAATGAAACTCTTATCGGTGTGACCTATTTTTAGGTACCCTTTGAAACCTTATGATAAGTACCTGAAACTAATGATCCTTCTGTTTCAGGAGAGAACATTTAGGAATGGCTTATTAGAAGAGATAGACACAGGGCTAGAGAGACCCTCGCAGTGCGTTGTGATAAGTTGCAAGCTTAAGATTCTATAAATTGGTTTAATTTTTAGGAACAATTTTAGAAAACCAAAAAGATGCTCTAGACTGGTTGTAGACTGGTCAGGTTGTAGACTGAGAACTGGGTGAGCAGGGAAAATCTTGCCTCACAACTCGGTTTAGGTAAGCTTCTTGATGAATTTAAATATATCTTCAATAGGAAGAATTCATTATTTTAATTATACAAATATTTGACTGCAGATAGACAACTCCTAGATTTTGGGAACCTGTAGATTAGGCAGGAATCCAGCAGAGTGTTTCACAGAACACCTCTGAGGGGGAGGGTCATATAAATTATCATAGCAATTCAATTATGAGCATATTATAAAGATATATATAGAAGAGTTAAACAAGTGTCATTCTGTGGAATAAGTAGTGTTGGAGGTACAGTATTGTCCCTTTCTGTTACCTGAGACCGTGGCAATTTGTACATAGGATGAACAGAGGAAAGAGGATTTCTTCTCTCAAAAGGAACGTGTCACAGGGAGCAGTTTATGGAGAGAGACTTCAGGTTTAGTACGAGTACCAATACTCAAGGTGTCAGATCACTGTATGTACACTTGGGGAAGTTTGTGTCCAAAGATCCCAAAACATATCAAAATGAGATCAGAGATCAGTGATCAGTTATATAAACCAAACTGGAAGTATATGGATGGTGTTGGTCACAGAATCATTGGGTTGGAAGGGACCTTAAAGATCATCCAGCTCCAACCCCCTGCCATGGACAGGGACACACCTGCAGCACTTCAGGTGGGGAATTGTGAGGGTAGAGCAGAGGGGAAGTCAGAGAATCATGCAGTCAGAGAGATGCCTGGTTGCTACACTGCAAATATCTAAGATGCATACACCTATTGCACAGAAGCAAGGCATGGAAGTCAAGTTCTGGGATCCAATGAGACTTACATACACAGCATGTGACTTTTGGTAGGTCAGAATTTGCCCTTGACAGAAGATGGGGATTCTCTCCTGGTTTTACATCCTCTCAAGGGAATGTTCCTCCTCACAAAAATCCACTAATTTGATTTGAAGAGGCTGCACAAAGTTAGCTGAGTGTCACCTTGGAGTTTACAGGTAAACCTGTAATTTACAAAGTATGAGAAATGTGACTACAAAGAGTAATAATTGTCCATAAATTGAAGAAAAACTGAAGTGTCTCACAATTTCAATGAAAATGATTTGTGATTCGCTCCATCCATCTACAGGGCAGATGGCAACAACTTCCAAAATATCTAGGTACACATTTACATCCTGACAGGTGCATTTTTCAGAGATAGATCAAAGGTAAAAAGTTCACCATGAAATGGCTCAAAGTTTCTCAGCTATTCAGGCAAGATTCAGCTCTGATGTTTAGGATGATAAAGTATTTTTCTAGGGAGGAATAAATTTATGGAAGAGTTGCTGAATTTTTTGAGGAATTGTATAGGAAGGCAATGGATGGAGACACTTGGCTTCATATAGCTGAGGGTTTTCAAAATGCAGGGGTAAGTTTGGTGTTATGGTTATGACAGAGTAAAAGGTCCTACTCAGTGGGAGCTAGAAGGATCCTCGGAGGAAGGGGGCAAGAAGGATCCTCAAAGGAAAGCCTAGGTTACAAAAAAAGCATTCTCCCTGGAGAGGGTTGTCATCTGGGCCACTGACAGGAACCTGTGGCAAAAGCCATGGCTTAGTTTTAGATCTAGGGTTAGAAGATAGGCAAGGCCTAGAGGCCCAGCTGAAATGTGGTTGGAAAGGACTTCCGAAGGAAGGTGTAGGCTGCAGATCTTGCAGTAAATCCCTTCTCCTATGAATTGCCCAACTTCACCATACTCTCCCTGGAACCAGGAATCGTTTTCTCCTCTTTCTTTCTTCTTCCTTCAGCCATTCTTATTCACCTTCTGTGTTTCCTGGGCTTTTAGAGGGCAGAGTATGGGGTGGTTGCTGATTCACAACTCTACTGTCATCCTGGTTACTCCAATCCATCCTACTGCAATAACAGCAAGAGTGGAGTGTTGGGGAAGATGAAATAGGAAAGACTTATAAATATGATCACATAGCAAAAGATGCTGACAATATGGAAACTACAAGCGAGATTGAAATGAAGACAAGCTTTGAGATACCAAACTCCAGTTACTGAACAACTGGAAAACAGTGGTTTGGCCGACTGAAGGTAATCCCCCTTTGATGAAAAAAAGCCCTCTGTTTGCTGACAAGTCCAAGGGTCAGAACAGACCCTGCTAATGTGACAGAGGGTCCAAAAAGTAGTTTTTAGGGTTTAAAATATAACGCCATATGGTAATGCGATGATTCTTATAGGCTATATGTTAATGTAGTAGGACTTGTAGCATGTTCTGGATTGGTTAATAGACATTAGAATATTCAACACAGAAGATGATTTATTGTAATGTAATTGGCAAGCACAGCATTCTATTCTGTACTCTCTATTCTATGTTATTCTATTCTGCATTCTACTCTCTCCTTCTTCTGCTCTGACCTGCTTCGGGCTGCATCTAGCAGCTCCTAGCAGGTCCCCTAAACCCACGCCCTTTCACAATAAATCCGATGCTCTAACACCGTCTCCAGAGATCTCTTGTCTCCGTCCCGACCGTCTCATATAGGCTCGTCTCACAGAGACCCGCACAGGAAACCCACAGTGGAGAGCATCAGCGAGGAAGAAGGCTAGAGCATCCTGTCATTCTTTCTTTTACTAGACAGTTTCTACTTAGCTGTCTAATTTGTCTGTGCCTTGAGACAGCTCCCTTCTAGTCAGTTCAGACTGAGAAGTAAAATGCAGAAATTGCTAAGCTTGTTTTCAGCCAATCATTGGAAGAAGTCTGAGCATAGCAGAAAGGAGTCCCCGTGGGCCTATTTTTTCCTGTGTTTCAGATACTTGCTGTGTCTGAAAGACTGCAGCATCAAATGAACCTTCTCATATACGTATTCATTTCTGGTTGTTCAAACCGTGATCCATACTCAGTGTGATCATACTTACACCAGGTCTATTTGCAATCTCAATTTAAAACACAAATTTATCAGCAAATTATGTCATGTGAAAGTTCAAAATAATATTTGATTACAATTAATTCACAAAATAGGTGCATCACCTCCTCCAGCTGTGATATGATATGGTTTATGCCATCAATATATATTGAGAGATTAATGAGTCAAACCACAGAGTATAGAAAAGTCATTTGTCACCCCAGATGGCAATTTAATCAGTTGGAAAACTGACCAAGTGAACTTCCAGCATATTGAGGCCTTATTAGAATGATTTTCAAAGTGTGGCCTGAGGTTACAGAGTTTTAAATAAAACTTCTTTTCCAGCCAGGCAATCTACTTAGGTTCCTCTGTGGATGCAGAAGGTACTTATTCTACTACAGACAAGCTGGATGTAATAATATAGGATCCTATGCCAATAAATGTGCCACACTTAAAGTAATTTTTTTCTCTCTTAACATAAAATACTGAATTTGTAACAACTTGAGATTTATTACTGTTTGCCTTTCAACAAATAGGCTACTGAAAAAAAAAAGAAGATTGCTTTGGAAAGTTTTGTTGCTATCAGTTTGACTAAACAGTGAATGATACTCCTGAAAATGACCCAGGTTATCCAGGGTACCTAATTTCTACAATGGAAGAATTGTAGTCCCTTCAGCTGGGTCAGCTGGTTACATTTGGCTTATTCTGCAGGTGCATAACACTGAAGTAGAACACAGAGTCCTGTCCCCAAACAGTATTTGCTCTGACGAAACCATTTCCCATGTGGAGAGATGGCATCCATTCCATTCCACTCTGGCATTACTACTGGTAGGACTGCTAGATTCTCAGAAACTGGGAGCATAGATGACTTTAAATGGCAATGATACTGTCATGGTGATGTCACAAACCGCATCAGTATCTCAGAAAAGTCTAGCTCAAAAGTTTGTCAGTCTCTTGAACTATTTCCCATTTAAAAATAAGTAAAAGAAAGCTATACTGGAAACTTTTAAAAAGCAGGGCTATTTTTACAAAGCTTGTCAATTAGTAGAAAATATTCACATAGAGTTAATTAGGGGTCTTCCCAGCACCAGAATAACTCTGAAGTGGAATGTAAATCTCCTGTTCCAAGTGCTAAGATTGCAACAATATGAACCTCCTCAGCTTCCAAGGCTGTAGTTCAGGAGGTTATGGTCTCATTCTCAATACTGCTATACCTTCTAACAATGTTTTGGGTTTTTTTTTCTGCAGAGTATTTGAATTAAATTGTTAGTATTTTAAGCCATGGTTATTGTGCTGGATTCTGGATTAATTTCACTGAAGTGAGAGTAGCGTGAGATGAAAATTAACAGAAATATGGGGCTGGATAGTCATTTTGACAACTGAGTTGGAAACAAAAACACTCATCACAAGAAGTTGTGAGGATGATCTGCTGTGTTTTTGGTTTTTTTAATGCACTGGCTTTGTAGCTCCTCTAGGATAGTTAAGTTTAAAATGACAAATGGACAGGACTGCAGTACAACTTTGTACTTTATCCAAATTATGATACAGTCAGTAGCACAAAGCTCTGACTACCTTGCAAGAGAAGTTGACTGTGTATTGCCTGAAGAAAGAATGCCATACACTTAATCACAGGCAGCAGTTCCTATTGCTTCTAAATGTTCCTGGCCACCTTTCCAGGCTTAAACAGAACTTCCTCAGATCTGTCTGCCCAGATAATGGGGTACTATGCTATATGAACCGTTAGTGATTTATGAGCCGTTTCAAGTTAGGATGGCCCAGGCTGTCAGTGAGTGCTGCTGCCACCACTGGTAGTGGAAACCAGTTGCCACTGCTAATAGTGCTTTTATTAATGAAAAAAAAATGCCTGGGAAATCCTGAGCTACAGACTACTATAAGATAAGAGGAGATGAGCACTGCACAGTACTTTATGATGTTCAAAAGTTTTAATTTATACAGTGTTGCATTGTGATGCCTGGCTTTGGCCCATGTTATGACATGGATTAAACTGTCTTTACATGTCATCTACATCACATTCTGCCCCGGGGCTCGCTCATGCGTCAGTCAACTGTATAGACTACATTAAATTGCATGTACATGTACTACAAATTCACATTGCTTAACCAGCCTTAGAGAACAAAGATTCCATATCCATTCTACATAATATGTTCCAGTGCTAATCTGTTATAATGGTCAGAAGTTTATCTAACATCCTGTATCTCATTTACTAAATCTTAACCCATTTACATAATAGCCGAGTCTGGCGGGAATGTCAATAGTTGATCATCTTTAAAACAGCCTTATGTATACTGTAAATCTTATACCCTGTGCAGTCTTGGAGGACTACTTAATTTCAGCAAAAATCCCTACTTCAGGTATTTTTACCTTGACTAGCCATTCCTACTGTCAGCTCAGTGCTGACATACTGTTTGTATGAAAAAATAGAAAAAAAAACAAACCCAAAACCCCTCATGAAAAATTAAACCAATAGGGACGGTGCAGATGAGAGGAAACAAAGGCTTTGACCTGGGAAAGCTAGTGCTTCTGCCAAGAAAAGGCGTGGAGAAAAAGTGCGTATTGTATTTTCTGGACTAATTGGATTTTTCAGGCTTTCCTCATTCTTTTCTCTAGGTATAACTTTTTAGAGCTCTCATTATGTGGGGACTTCAAATGATGACACAGTTTTCTAGATGTGGCTCCACGAAGGATACATAGGGCAGTTTACCTCTTCTGTTTATTAAACATCCCATGCCAGTCAATACAACCAAGAATAACTTAACTATAGTAACAGCACCAGTTAGTTGACTTAATACTAAGTTTTTAACATGTTGATACTTGTTTGCAGTCTCCTGTCTGCTCTGCCATTTTTCACTTACTGTTTAGGCATCTCTCTCACCTAAGAAAACATTTTGTACTTTATTTAATTTCATTTCTTGCATACTGTTCAAGTATTTCTCATTTTTGTCTTCTCTGAAGTATTCACAACCCATCAAAACTTGTGTTGTGCAGCTCAGTATTGGTGCTGGGTGAGAAGTTTTAATTCAGTACTTTCCCCCAGTTTTCTTCAGAAGTGAAGCACTAGCAGGAATATTTGATCTTGTGGAGCATTTCAGTTCTGGCAGGGAACTGATGGCACCACTGAAACTTCTGGGGCCGGCTTCCCATGAGTCACATACCTCTGAATGCAGAGCTGTGGCAGCAGACAATGCTCGGATGCAGAAGACTCCCCCTCGGATGCGCGGAGTTTACTGCTGCTCTGTGAGCTCATTGGTTGGCTTTTAAGAGTCTGCAATTATCTCCACCAAGAATAGTATTAACTTTAGAAAACCTCCTTCAGCCCATCCTTTGTCTGCTGCCAGCTGCTATAGATCTGTCTGTCCCACTGAATTAAATTAGCACATCCAAAAGCAGTGTCTCTCAAGTGATTGACAAAAATTCTGCCGTTGCTCATAAGGGAAATAGGAGTAGAAAAAAGGCTAAGAGCAGCCTTCAGTGACTGTATTTGTGAGACATGGAGACTGTATCAGATCCTCAGCTGTTACATACTGTTATAGCTCACTGAATATAAATATAATTGAACTACACTAATGTTAAATCATTTGAGAGCCTGGCCTGGAACACAATTAAATATATCAAGGCTGAAGTAATTGGTCCACCACAAAGCATGAATATAGTGGTTTACTTTTACCATGGGCTGCTCACATGCACTAAACAACTATAATTGTGTTCTTATTTAACCCTAATTTCTCTGTCATCTATATAACTCTTTTGTCAGACTGTTAGGCAATAGAGGCAGCTGGGTTCAGTTTCTGGGTCTGCCTGCAAAAAGTCCAGCAGAAAGATAACCATTCTAAAATTTTGGTTGACGCCGGTTTTAGCATCCACCTCCAGTCTTGGCAAACTTTTACATTGCCTGAATCATGGTGCATTAGCAGTACATTTGCCATTACAGGCAAAGATTTAAAACAGCAGGATTAAATCAAGGATTAGTTTTATTGTGCTGAAAACAGTAAAATGTTAGCTTTAGGAACTTGAGATGAAGAGGCACGATTGCTTAGGGTGCACTGTTAGTAGTGTGAGTTCACCAGAGGAAGCTGCTATGCTCTGCTAGACAATTACAGCCAGAGTTAATTGTCCTTGTGGTGTGGAGGTGGTGTGCTGAACAAACCATTCTCTCATGCCTAAGGCATGGAAGTTTGGGAAAGCTCTGCTTCCTATTAAGGTACTGCTTCATTTTTGAATGGGAAATCAAGTGGTTTTGGCTCCAGGGTGCTGACATCAGAATCATTGCCCACTGCTCACTCGTTTCAGGGTTACTGGATGGTGGAGCCCTGTCTGCAGCCTGGACCATGGGAACATCGTTTCTGAGTTTCCCAGCAGTGGCATCACCGGGATCTCTGCAGCACTCTGTGTGCCTTGCTAAACGTGTGTGGCTCTTAGGTGAAGCACCAACTGGGCCCTGAATTGAAAAACCCCAGCCAAAAGGGTACTGGTGACCATCCCTTGGCTGTTGATGCCTGGTGTAGCATTTCAGCTCCCCTGGAGTCCTCTCTGAATCTCTGTCCCACACCTCTGAGCACCTCACCCTCCCTTACCTTCCCCAAGCAGGCTGAAGCACTGACTCCATGCACTGTGGGCCTATCATTTCCCTTGTCTATATCTTTGTACATGTGATTTGACCTCCAAATATGTACCTTCTCAGAGAACGCCTCTCTGGAGTTTCCAGGACTCTGAGTAGCTTAAGGTTTTATAGTAAAAATAATTTGATTTTTCTAAAGGGTTTGTTAAAAAACCAAAACTGTTTGGAATGCAAAGTCTGACATAAGTGGGTCTAACCAGGGACTCCCCAGCTGTAGGAGAGACATGCAGAGGCGTTACAAAGTTTTCAGCAAACTATCTGTTTTGGATGCAGAGATGTTGAAGGAATATGAGGGCAGCCCTCAGAGAGAAGAGAAGAAAGAACTTCTTGGGGTCCAGAGCAAGCTGCAGGGGCTACAGTGGGGATTTCTGAGCAACGAAGCTGTTGCCTGCTATT
This sequence comes from Pachycephala philippinensis, assembly GCA_013397055.1. Lineage (NCBI taxonomy): Eukaryota > Metazoa > Chordata > Aves > Passeriformes > Pachycephala > Pachycephala philippinensis. The sequence goes on along the minus strand of VWZT01013953.1, from coordinate 1,060,886 downwards.
TTTTTTTTTTTTTTTATCCAGAGAAACAGGACTGAGCAAAGACTGTGTGCAAATAAGACAATTTACACAGACAATATATTTGTCTCTGCTCACCCGTTTCTTATCCTAAGAGATCCAGCATTTTGACTAGAGTGAGAAATATTATGAGTTGCATTTTTTAAAACATTAACCTGTGTAAAAGTATCAGTGGTTATTTCTGGGGGACGGAAGGCATTGTGCAAAAGTGTTAGGTGAGTGTTTAGCATTGCATGTATAATTTTCAGCTCATTCAGATGTTCTGCTTTTTTGTTATAGAATTAGATGAGAATGAAAAACATAAGATTTTCATGTAACAAGACATTTTAGGTTTGAGAAAAGAGGTGAATCCCTTCTAAGCTGATCAAATAATAACTTTCGTTGCAGATGAGCAGGAACTGGAGATTTAGAAAGCAATGAGCTGGATCACATCCCATTTTCAAATTCCTTTCTCATGTGCTGCAAGGAAGCATTATAGATACTGAAAGAGAAGTAATGAGAATCATTTGTAAAATAATGCAAGCCTGTTTAGATCCTACTTGTCTAGTTCTTTATCTTTTCTTCCTGTCACATACCTGTAATGCAATGACACCCCTCCTGCCCTAAATATGTTATTTCAAACACTGTGGAAAGAACCAGTGAGACCAACCATCTCTCCTATCTCATGTGATTTAGTCGCCTGAAATAGTCTCTCTGGTTCATATCATCAGTGGAATCTCACTGTTAGAAAATGAAGAAAAATTTACTGAAATACGAATTTTCAAAAATGTTATCAGAAAGCAAGTTCTAATTCTTGTGCTTTGTTGTTGTGGTCTGGAATTCCTTGAAAGCAAAAAGAGAAAGGCCAAAGCACAGCAACGAGAGCGTATGAAAGCTGCTGGTGGAGCAGGAGTACCAGGCAGGGGATGACAGAGCCGTGCTGCTGGCACTGACACAGAGCAGAAGGGCTCGCCACTCAGTCGTGCCCTGTATGAAATCCAATAACCTGCTGGGTTAGACTGCTTAATATTTATGCAGTTGAATTATACTTGCTGTTCCTTTGGCAATTCACATGTTTGATTAAAAAGTGAGTGCAGAGGATCACTCTTCAAAATTTTTGTGCTGCTTTAGAGTAAGTTTTTGGCATGACACTTTTTATTTACTGAGAGTTTTCTGCAATTTAACAATATATTTATTTTTTTCCTGAATCTGCTAATAGTGAAAAGCCTGCTTTTTTTCAGACTGCCAAGGATTGTAGGAAGAAAAAATTTATTTTATTATCTCACCTCATTTACCAGGAAAAAAGTAGAGGTTTCATGCACATAATTTCGTCTTCAGGCCAACATACGTATGTGGATATGGATATGGATATGGATTCTTTTTAAGATTCTCAGTTTGCTGACAAATGGCCTTCTCTTGTTTGTGCACTTATAACATGTTTTAAGAAAGGTGTTCCTCTGCATCATTACTGCATGCTTTGCTGAAGGAACTGTTCTGAATTTCTTCATAAGCATCCTCTCCTCTAGTTGGTCATTTCATTGTCTGAAAGGTAGGCTGGCTGGATTTATGATTACTAAAGGGAAAAAGTACATCTGGTAAATGAGTCAATGTATGCCTGACTGGAAATTCTTCAGTGGAACAAGTGTCCTTGGGAAATTAGTATTTGAAGAATTTGATTTGTTTTTTTCTGATCATGATGAATTCTGTCAGCATTTCATGCATAAAGAACTGTGTTTCCCAGTATTTCTTATGACAAGTGATTTAACAACTATTTGAAACTCATGCGTTTGATATAGTATTTTTAATTTTATAGGCATTATTTTTACACAATTTCATTATTTGGTCACTTGTATATAAAATGCCATTTAACAGTGAAGTAACTAAAGTATCTCTTTTTTTGTTTTGCATGAAGCATTTTATAAACACTTAAACTTACTCTGAGACCAGAAACACTGTAATACTTTGGTATGACATCACAGTAAGCACTGCTATCTGTCATGAAATACAAAAAAAGTAATAATCAGAAAAACATCAAGACTAATACCTTGAATCCAACAATATTCTTTATTTTTGCTACTAAGCACATATTAAAATAATTTACAACTTGCAATTCATTAGAAATAAAATATTTTGATAAAATCTTGTGTTCTAAATTAGAAATGAAAGTTCCAAAATATTTTGTAAGATGAGCATTTATAATTTTGTTCCATCTCCATTTAATAGCATTGATGGCCTTGGAAAAATTGACCAGCTTAACATGAAACCAATGCCATTAATAGACTTGTTTGTTAAAAATCAATACATTGAGTAAGCAATACAGATTTCAACTATCTGAAGTAGAGAGAGTTGAAAACAATACTTTATCTCTGTTGCAAGTTTTTCATTACCAAAGCCCTTATCTTTCTTCTTACCTCGGATTATTTTTAACTAGAACTGGAAAGCTAAAATAATTGTAAAAGGTCTTCTCTCAGGAAAGGCTTACCCTGCTGTGAAGGAGCACAGGCAGGTTTGCCTTGCACTGGGGATCAGATGAGGGAGTACTCTGTTACTTGCAAACAAGCACCACAGCTCTGTTAGGAAAAATTCTATTTGTTTTAGCTGTGAGGCTAAGGAGAGCCACTCAGTTAATGAGGTCCTGACCAACTCTAGTTAGGACAGTCTGGCATTAGCTCTTCTTCCTTTTAACCCAACTTTCTGTAAGGAAATCTTCAACTTTACACAGATTAAAATTCTTTAAGTCTGAAATGTGTTTTAGTTTGCTCACTACACATGAGACTTAAAGTTTCTGTCTGTGCGAACAGAAACTTTTACCAGGGTAATGATAACAATGGTGTTTCTTGTCTTTAGCATGGTTTGAAACTCTAGGCTGTGTGTAAGGGGCAAGGGATTTCCTATGAGACTGAACTGGGCTTGCATGGCAAGGTTTTGGTGGCAAGGTGGCTACAGGGGTGGCTTCTTGGAGAAGCTCCCAGAAGCTTCCCCAAGTCCAACAGAGTCAATGCCATCCATCTCCAAGATGGACCCACCACTGGCCAGGGGTGAGCCCATCAGCAATGGTGGTGCACTTTTTGGACAGTTATGGAGGGGAAATAAATCTGGCACAGTAGCTGTTGGAAGAGAAAAGTGCGAGTATTGAGAGGAACAACCCTGCAGACACCAAGGTCGGTGCAGAAGGAGGAGGAGGAGGTGTTCCAGGCCCTGGAGCTGAGATTCCCCTGCAGCCCGGGGTGTAGCCCGTGGTGAGGCAGCTGTGCTGGAGGTCCCCAGTGGAGCAGAGATCCACCTGCAGCCTGTGGAGGACTCCTCACTGGAGCAGGGGGATGCCCAAAGGAGACTGAGAGACCTTGCAGGAAATTCATGCTGCAGCAGGATCCTGGCAGGACCTGTGGCCTTGTGGAGAGGGGAGCCCATGCTGGAGCAGGTTTGCTGGCAGGAGTTGTGAACTTGTGGGGGACCCACACTGGAGAAGGGAAAGGGTGTGAAGGATTGTTCTCCTGAGAAGGAATTAGGGGCAGAGACCACATGTGATGGACTGACCGCAGCCCCCATTCCGCATCCCCTGCACCTCTTGGGTATAGCAAGGTACAGCAAATTGGGAGTGAAGTTAAGTCATTACCTTGATCCACGAGGCTTTTATTCTATTTTCTCTGCCCTCCCCAGCTGAGGAGGCCAGTGATAGAGCAGCATTGGTGACCATCTGGCATCCAGTCAGGATCGTGCCATCAGAGGGATATCAAAGGATACCCGTTTATCACAAAGCTTTTTTTAATGTGATGAAGGAGCTGAATGAAGAAACTCGACTGTTCATTTCCAGCAAAACATGAGGACCAGACAGGGGCCCTGTTTTCCGTGCTGTGTGCTTATACTACCCAGAAGAAATCAGATGTGATAGTGACAGAAAACAAAGCAAAGCATGTGGTGGGAATCCCAACCAAGGTCTCCCAGGGGCTGCTGGAGAAGGAGATCCCCAAGGAAATAAATATTGTGTTCCTTGGACTTTTTCTGAACACTTACTGCTCTGGCTTCACATCCCACTTCAACATAAATGTGGAAAGACAGCTAGAGAGCAGAAATTGATAAACAAGGGAGTAGGAGAGAGACTTGGAAAAGAGGGAAAGTCTAATTAAAAGAAAAGGAATGCAGTATAAACTGGTATGTTATCTACAGGCCACCCATTTGTGCCAGCCAATTTTTTAACGAATAACACATGCTTCCCTTTAGCACTTAGGAAAACATGTCTTATTCTTAATTGAATTATACTCAGAGGATGTAAGAAAAAAGAGGAATGAGGTGGGGGAGGAACATGGCTTTAGGTTACAGGGGAAATATGTTCAGAAATGGAGCCTTACACATCCCACACACACTTTGAAACAGCCTAAGACATTTGGAAAAACTTCAGGTGCTACTATGTTCTCACATCTGTATCATAAACAGTTACTAAACACCTTATTGCCCCCAATATCACATTGTCATAGGCAACCGCCCCTGCTCTCGGTGCAAAGCCTCGGCTCTGGTTACACTCTGGTTACACACACTGCTGTGACTCCGGGTTGGATTGGGGCTGTAAGGAAAGGCATGTGGCAATACACACTTGTGATTAGGGCTTTGCAAACCCATTAAGACACTCCCAGTGGCCTAATGGTGTGGGGTAAAAGGCTATCACCCCTTATAATGGCTGGAAATGAAAACTGTTGTCATTAAAATGGTTTTTAATTAAATATACTTTATTTGGACTGCTCCTGCTTCTACGTTATTTCTTAGTGGACACATTCCAAAGGCAAGTTTTGCCTTGAAGACTTGTATTTAATGTAAAATGAAATTTTACATTTCATTCCTTTTGGAGCAATTTTCTGCATTTTATTTCATGTGTCTTTTCATCATTACCATTGTTCCTAGTGACATTTTTTTCCAATGGAATCTACTTCCCAACTTCAAAGCAAAGTCAATATAAAACCTTCAAAATTTTATTTCAAAATTTCATGAGGAAATCAGTTTTCTCCTGTGATAAAATGGCAACATAGAAATGCCATCATTGTTGAAGAAATCTTTTTCATTCTACATTATTTTTTGTTAAGGATTCTGTAGAGGGCACCAGTAATATACCAAGAAACTGTAGCAGGAGAATAAAAAAAGCTGACTGTGCCCTATCATTTGAATCAATTGGCAGCTACATGCAGAAAATAAACCTAGGGATACACAAAAGTATATGGCATAATATAAGTTCAAATTTTAAATAGTTCAGAAGCATTGTAAGATTTATTTTACTGTGACAAATATGTTTGTGCTGCAGTTGGAAAAAGGAGATTAGCTAGTTGGAAACAGTTAACCAAAGAGGAAGGGTCACTGAAAGAAAGGCAGGGGAGCCAACAGAACAGGATGAGAGGGAGCCAGATGTGTCAGTAGCCAGAAGGGGCGTCCTGAGGGAGAGGCAGCGAGTGGCCAGCTGCCATGGGGAGAGGGGTCCCCAGCAGAGGCTGCACGGTGCAACCAAAGCCCTGCCTTCAAAGTTGTGCTCTTGCTGTGGCACCACTGCTCTAGCCACCCACTTCATCACAACCCATGTGTTAATAGCAAATGTAACTTTTCTGTATTTGCCTGTTTTTGATAAGTTAAAAAAAAAAAAAAGGCGATTTTGTTTTATTAGCTGCATTTATTTATGAGGTGTGAGCTTTCTTAATAGACAGAGTGGGAGGCAGGGGACAATTCCAACATTCAGCTAATACAGAATCTCCTACCTCAGAGTAATAGCAGTTGTTTTTAAGAAAAAACAGACTCTAAGAGCAGTTTTTAGTTGTATTGTGACATAATAGCTGTATAAATCATGGAGAAAATGAAATGGCAAAACTATCTCCTTGCTATATAAATGACTTTAATTTTTTTGGTTTCATGCCATATATTGTTTGCAATCAGAAACCTCCTCATTTTTGCACATTTAAGAAGCCTATGACAGACACACTAGTTACTTAAAAAGAAACTTTTCACCTGAAAAGGATTTAAAATAGATTTTTAATTTAATTTCTTAAATTAAACAAATAAAGTGGCTCTTGTGAGAATATTTCACTTTGCAGAACATTCCCAATTCTACTTTTACTTATTTCTAAGCACTCAATAATTTAATGTGGTGACTGATTTCATTTATATTGATGATAACTGAATTTTAAGAAAGCCCTGAAAATGTGTATATGTATATATATATGTACAAACACATATTATATATATAAATTTTTTTTTCTAAATGGGTATATGGTTCCCTTTTTTAAGATTAGAATTTTCATTATGGTAGACCAATGAAAGTCATGTGAATGTTCAATTGTTATAGTTATGGTAAAGTTTAGCTTTGAGAAGTATAAACATCATGTTTCTGAATGGAACAAGGGTCTGAAGACAATAGAAGGGTATCTCAATCTTTTGATGCTTTAGTGGAAATCACAGTGCTGCTGGTGGAAACTCCAGCACTGACAACAGCTGCCAATAGATGTTTTCCTGGCCTTTGCATAATCCTTACTCTTTGGGCAATTCTTGCATTTTCTACTTGTTATAAATTTAAAAGGCCAAATTTACCTATATTACTGCTCTAAATCAAGTCAGGATCAAAACTCCTATTGTTCTCAATGGTTGAAAAATTTCATAGGGCTCTAGTTTGCAACTATGTGATTTCAGCTTGCAGAGACTCATGTGAATCATTTTAACAGGCTTGAGTGGGTTTACAGCCCATCATTGTGATTTGAATAAACCTCAAACCCAATAGGAATTTCATCTCAAACCTTAAGAACTGAATCAAGACTATGCATAATCCATTGTAAACCATATGTCAGCCTACTTTCCCTGCAAACCTCTCCTAACATTGTGAGAGGATTTGGAAAGCTCAGCAAACTTTGAGCAGAATCTAGCTTCTTGGCTTGTGACCAAACCTCAAACCTTAGAAATTGATTTTCTTTTCCTTGCAAAGGTTCTCATTGCCCTGCAGTTGTGTTCAAGGCAATTCTTTGCTTTTCTGTGCATGACTCCTGTGCTGCTTCTGAAGTGAGGAAAAACCCTTCCTGCAGTTAGCAGAAAACTACCTCCTTCACCGTTAGATATTTTCCCTAGAACAGTCTCCATAAAACAGAACAAACTGTGGGAATAAATTTTTAAAATATATAATGTGTATAAATCTCACTATAAAGTTGTTTTAAGTTTTATATCCTAACTTTATCTCTTAATTTATCACTTCTTATGATGACTTCAAGTTACCTTCAAGGTAGACAATATCTTTGTGTTCATGCAGTCCAAAACACAGCTGGAACATGGTCCTGTGTGGGGCCTCTGGGCACCTCTGCAATATAAATAAAAAGTAATAATAATAGGAGTAATAATAGTCTCTTGTACAATTTATGTGAACTATTGCTATGGAGTAAGCCTTCCACGAACAAAGTTTCTAGGTGCCAGACAAGTTTTTGTTGCTCAGGAGTCTGCCCTGACTCTAACAGCTCGCAATTGTGGGAGCAATTCCTCATGCCAGCCATCCCTCTTTGGGGCTGTAAATTCTCCTCTTTGAACCTTATAAATCCATTGACCTCTATAACTTGACACTTTGCATCAGAGTAAACGACCCACCTGCTAATGAATTTATTGAAACAAAGCATACATTTTGCTGACATGACCCCACGTTTTTCCAAATGCTGACTTAGAAATCTTTAGGGAAAGTCATCTGCTTAAAAAAAGAGGTTTTCTAAACTAATTCCTTGGCTTTATTTAAACATTTAAAATATATGTTGAAATGCTGTATGAAATAGTGCCAAAAAGTGAATAATAGTGGATATTATTTTTAAATGCTCATCTGAAACTACATCTCTCTAAACTTAAAATTTATGTTTCATGAGAGTTTTTTTCAGGGAGGAATGCATTATATTTTAAAAAGAAATTAATGACCTTCAGTAAAAGTAGAGATGGCTGGCAAGTCTGCTTTTTGTGTAGTAATAAAAATGGTTTATTGGCCCAACGCAGTTAAATGCAGGAGCCAAATTATACTCAGGCTCAACTTCATATCTTGTGTGACTCTGGGGGCATCATTTGCTGACCTGGATTCCTCCCCTTCTCCAATCCCACTTCTTTTTCTGCCTGAAAGCAAAGCTTAGATGAAGGAAAGTAAATAGCTTTTCTTTCATTTAGCTGTATTTGTTTTCCATTGGCTCCTTCAAAGCAGCACCAGGAGCTCCCCAGAGCTCCCAAACCCATTTATTTTCTATCTACTACCTGCCAGCTTGAAGCCGAAGCTAATTCACCCCAGAAGGTTTAACTCCTGTCAGCTGCAGCATCGGGGCATAGCAGTGGCACTGTGTGTAGGTGAGGATCAATAGGCTCAGGAAGCATAGAAGGGACATGACTGGAGGAAAACAGGGTTTAGAGGCTGATCATGAAGAAATCAGAGGGACCTGGTATCTTGATTTGCCAGGGCAGCTTGTTTTGGAATAAAAAGGAATATTCCACAAGGAAAAAGGGAAACTCAAGCCTATTGTAAACACTGAGCTGCAGTTTAGCAATTTTCTCTTTTGACTTACAGCACTATTAAGAAGCAGACTGCATAGTCAGGTTAGAGAAGGATTTTCTTGGTTCTGAAGGACTGAAATCCTAATTTTCAAAGCATGCCTTAGCATTTTGAAGCTTCTCTTCCTCAGTCTCTTTCATGGGAATAATTCATGTGTACAGGCACTTCACTTTATGGACTCTAGACTGAACACTCACATAATGTCAAAGGTGATGGGAGCTAGTCAGAAAGATCCAAATCCATATAGGTTATGCATAAAAGTGTAAAGCCATCCCCAAAGGAAAAGTTAAATCAAACAGTTGCCATAATTCTGAGTGGTTATGTAAGAGGAGAAATTTTGTCTGGAATCCTTGTGTTGCGATCCCTGATGAAATTTTTGGCAAAGTTTTGAGATATAGTTTATATTTCCACAGTCTCAAATTTAGCTCATAACCTTTAGCAGTTCTTCTAACCTTGCTGCTAGAGTCCTCATTAAAATTGTCTGTATGCTTTCATTATATTAATTTAAAAGGACTACAAGATCATCTGATCTTGAATGGCACAAATTTTTACTTATTCTAAAAGTATAGGTTTCATATAAGCTGAAGGATTTCTGTGTTGGGGAAAATAAACTGTATGTTACAGACACAGAAGAGGATAATCCAGGGTGCTACTCGTGTCTGAACTGTTACTTATGTGAGAAACTGGATGTCCACAACAGACACAGGGGATCCCCAGCAGCTGACCTACACTGTCTGTACAGGGGAAGGCAACTTGTCTTTGAAAATCTTGGAGTTAGAAAGCAAGTTCCTCCAACATTTTCAAAATCAAGAAATTAGCGTGACCCTTGAAGTCAGCATGACACAAGAGCAAAGTACATACCATCTGGACATCTGAGAAACAGAATTCTCTGCATTGATTTTTTCTTTTCTTTTCTGTATGGATATAATTTGTCCTTTGTCCCCTCTTCAACTGTGAGGATTTCTTAGAGGAAGGTAGAAAAAACCACAGTGAACGCAAGATAGACAGTGATATGCTCACAGAAAAATTATTTCTAACAGTTTAAGGTGACTCTTTGAGGCTTGAAAGATGACATTTTCCCATGCTATGAACATCAGGTAAACATCAGTAAACCCATTCTTTCCAAGGCCAAGAAAAAAGGGATAAATAGGCATATGTACATACTGTTGGATGGGGAGACAGATGGGCTACACTGATCATCCAGCTCAATACAAATGTATCTCACTCAAGATCCAGATCTTAGCCACCATTACACCACCATGAGAAACACTGAACAGTCCTTGATACTGTCAGATGTGTTTTCCTCCACATGCTATGGTCCAAGCAACATCTCAAGTTCTCTTCAGTTAACTGAGCACCTGTGTTCCATAAACCCCTAAAAGGGGCCTACAAAAAAGCTGGAGAGGGCAAGGGCAGGTAGTGATAGGACAAGGGAGAATGGCTTTAAGCTGAAAGAGGATAGATTTAGCTTGGCTGTAAGGAAGAAATTTTTTATCATGTGGGTGGTGAGACACTGGAACAGGTTGCCAAGAGAAGCTGTGGGTGCCCCATCCCTGGAAGAGTTCAAGCCCAGGCTGGATGGGGCTCCGAGCAAACTGGTCTAGTGAAAGGTGTCCTTGCCCATAGCATGGGGTGTTGGAACGAGATGACTTTTAATTTTTCTTGCAACCCAGGCCGTTCTATGATTCTATGGTATATTCTTTCCGTGTGGACTCTAGAATGTATTTGTTCCACCTAAGTTTAGATACTTAAGTGAGGCATGAAATTTAGGAAATAAAATACCTTGGACACCTTGGTGTCAAAGCAAGTGTGCATGTTCTTTGCATATGTCCACATATTCTATATATTTCACAAGTTGTTTAAGTACTACAGGATTAGAACAACTATTAAAGGTAAAAGGATTGAATTTAGATCAAGAACTGAACAGTGGCACTCAAAAGGAAGTCTTAGTAATGATATGCTGGGGTGTAAACTCACTTCCATCTATGTGATATTCCTCCTCTTACATTTAAATTCATTCCCTATGCAAAGACACCTTTATGCTCACACTCTGTGTGCACCAGCCTGCTCGCCTGTGCTTCCTCATTCTCAGTTTCTCAATAAATTGTGAATCTCTCACCCAGTTTCTGTACCTGACAAAAGGGATGAGATCTTAAACATTATTCAGTCCCCATATATAATTTTTTATGAAAGTAGGTGGGCAGAAAAAGAAAAGGGTTGCAGCATCTTCTTCAGCTAAAGAATAGGTTATAACACGGATTTACAACTTTTTTGATACCAGAAAAGGCATTCATGAAAGAAGTTTTATAAATTATTAGCTTGGCAAACCTTCAGATGGATGTCAACCAGTCATGCATATTATAGTCTAGCTATCACTAGTAAATGGGTTGAAATTAATTAATTCCTTATCTTTAAAAAATAGACTACATGGAATTTTATTACTACGTATCATTTATTACTTTAATCTTTGTACAAATGTATATTTATCGAAACAGTGAAAATGCAAAAATATTTTTCTAAATCTTATCAAAACTGGCACAAAAACCTTAGAAGTTCAGTGAAAAGGGGAATTGTCCGTATTTCTGAAAAGAGGAGGATCAGGAAATATTTTAATAACATTTCCTCCACCAACCAGGAATTGTTAGGAAGAATGTGTTTGGCTATGATTTTTTTTCCATGGATATTTGACAAACCACCCCCTCATGCACACACACAGATCTCACCCCTAAAATTTGGATTCCTCCTAATAAAAAACTGAAGAGCTTTTTGTTAAGTTTCTGATCTTTTCGATCTTTAGTTCTTACCAGTCAAAAAGCCTTTACTGGAAAAAAAAAATCTTGGAAACATTTTGACCAGACAAATTGTTATTCATACGAAAACTGTATTCAGGTTTAAGCTAATTATGGAAAAGAAATAGATATTCTTGATGTCAAACTCATGCTCCAAATGAGTGAGGATTAGCAATGTGACAGCTTTAGTAAACTGCTGCTGCTGCCACTGTCTTCTGCTCTGGCATGGAAGGCATTTGAAATTATGACTGTGACCAGGGTTGTGAGACTGAGAGGCACAGATTCCTAAATTCATATGAAACTGGGTGATGTTTGGGATTCTATTATAACTCTGCATGGGAGACAGGCAGCTGGTGGAGGTTTGGAACCTTTTTAAGAATGATTTCTGGGCTACTTTAAAACTGAAATCTGCGTTGAGTCATTGAAATTATTTGAACTGGTGTGTCACATTAAACTCTTTAAATGGTATAGGAATTTAAATCACTATGAGAGTTTACCATGTAGTTGGTAAAAGAAAAAAAGTCCTATCCTTGGGCTTTGAAGGGGGAGAGGTGGGTACAATGCAAAGCTATTCATGAGATAGTGTGACAGCATGGACATCTGAGCTAGTGTCAGAATTTGGGGTGCCTGTTTTGGCCTGGCTTCATGTAAAGGTTGTGCCACTGAGATCATCTGATCTTTAAGAAGGTGGTCCTCACAGTGTCCCTTTATTCCCATTTGAATTGTTTGACCTCTGTGCTGCATTTGATGTGACTGGTTACAGAAACTTGTTATGTTGCTGAAGGAAGTGCCTGGGCATTGCTTTAGTTATTTCTATGAGACTGAATACACAATTATTACTTACTTCTGTCATCCCCAAGGAAAAGTATATTTCCAAGCACTAAGTGCTCTGCTTTGCTCTTGGAGATTTGGTAACTGGAAGAAAATAATGTGTTTCTATCTGAATCTGATAAGGATGAAGAGTATGCAGAATGGAGGAAGGAATTGCTTCAAGGAATTCAGTTTGACAACCAACACCAGGGGTTTCTTGCTGGAAAATGGGGAATAATTCACTGAAATCAAAGCAGTTTATTGAAGCAAGAATTCGAACCCAGGATCTTAACACTTTTTTGGTGAATATGCGGATCTAACCTGTACCAGATATTCTCTCTGACCTGTATTTGCAGCATGAACAGTACAGACCATCTTCTAAACATTCCTGCCTAAGCTGGGCTCCATGGGCAGCATCCTCATTCAAAGGCAGCTCTCATGCAGGTGTGGATGCATTTTGCCTGAGGGGGAATGAAGCTATTCATGTACTTTACAAAGTGCTATAGTTTCTTCTCCCAAGCAACAGGACTCACAGGGCAAAATGTCAGACACAGGCGACCTACTGAACACAAGTTAACAAGATCTTGAACAATTTTCTGCAGAGGAGTGTGATGAACCAATTATTAGGAATGATGTGGGCCCTCTGTGGGCTCTCAGTGTTTCAACTGTATCATTATTTGTCATATTTACAGTATATGACAAATGAGCTAAGGGGAGAAAAACCTGGACTGGAAAGAGATTAGATCATCTGGGATGAAAAACTGCCAACACTGAGGCTTTACACCAAAAGAAAAGTAATAATCATGCCTTACATAAAGCATATGTAATCTCTGCAGCTACCTTGAAAAAATGCCCCCCTTCAGGACATTTCTTACCCTTTCTTCTGCAGACAGTTCCCCAGTCTCATTTATCTTTGAGGCAAAGATGCATTTTCCATCTTCTTTGTCCTCTCCTGCAGAAAACACTGTATGCATCATATGCAGAAACATGAGCAAACTGTGGTTTGAATCCCTTCCACCCTTTCAGAAATTATTAAGCATCCAGACTACAAGAAGCCACATCTCTAATCACTTTTATGTTCCATTCACCAAGCTTTTTTCCCAATAGCACTGTCATTTAATACTGAATACTAATGAAGCCTGACTTGGTTTCTTCTTCACCTTGTTTTTTTTTTTTTACTCTTGAGGTGCATTTCAGCTTCACCTTTGACATCTGTGTATGCAACCCCATACCGGTGCAACTCACTTTAGAAAAATTTGTCCTTTCATGGTTCTACTCAGATTTCCAGATACTCTGAATGGATACAGAGGGTAGATGGCCCTTTAAAATGTGACCTGAGGAAAACACATTTATGAGAACTCGATGGCAGAGTATAATGTACAATATGTAAGTATTTAAAGTGTATTCTACAGAATGAGACATTTTACTGGCTGAAATCACATCATTTAACTTGTGGCAATGACCTCCTGCTGTGCAACATATTTTTTGTGTGCACATAGACATTACATGGAAGGAAAAAACATACTATAGGCAGCTCTAACAAGACCCAGGTATTTAATGAAATTCAATTCCTGTTTTCTGCAGCACTCCTTTTACCACTGAATAGCCTCTTTTTTTTTCTTTATTTTTGTCCCCCCCTCTCCCGAGCTCTCTTTCTTGCAGAGTTCAGGACTGTGGTGCTGATTCCTCTCCTGACACATCCATCCTACACTGATCATAAAGACCAAGAGGCTGACAGATAATGTCGAACAGCTTTCCATGGGAACTCGGATTATGCAAGTACAGTTTGATCTCTGCAATGGTTCAGAACCACTCAGATATACATTGTGCACTGCTGCCAAAAGTTTGTCTCCAGGCTACTAGGAGAGATATTTAAGGCACTGTGATGTTTAAACAGAAAAAATATGTCTTTTATTAATCATATTTGCACAACTGATCAGGAAAATTCATTTCTTATGTTTTCAGAATTAATTTTGTGGAGCAAAGTGAAGTAAGATTAACCTATAGACCTAAGCAAAACTATGGCTTCTTTGTTTCAGGCTGGAGAAAAGCCAAATCACATTATAGCATACTTTACTGGTAAGGTTATATATTAGGAAAGTCCCAAAAGGGTTTGAGAAAGAACCAGTATGTAACAGAGTTAGTGACTGGCTACACAGCTCTATCTTGTACTATTTCCAGATTCTTACATTATAAACCACACAGTTATCAGTTTTATTGTCACTGTGATTCCAGATAGACACATATATCACACAGGCACTACGGTAGTACTTTGACGAATGAAAGGGTCACTTTTCACCCTGACAGTCCATATGTAGAGGTGGGAGAAAATCTAGGTAAGACTCTTGGAACACATCAGCTTCTATTTTTCTATTGGGCATCACTTGCTTTTCTATTAGGTTTTTTTTGTTCTCTAGGATTTTTTTTTTCTCTGTTCCACTGTTTTTCAATGTGATTAATCTAAATTTATTGAATACAAATTTTATCCAGACATATGGTTTCCAGCTAACAGTCCATTGTCTATTATATGTAAAGAATTGGGGCAAAACTTTAAAATATGATCGTGTATTTAGCTGGGGTGTTTTAGTTACTCAACCAATCTTTTCTGTGTTTACTGAGGGGTTGAGAACTGCAGTGCCTAGTGAAGCTAGTGGGAACTTTGCCTGCTCAGCATGTCTAGAAACTGGACTTTAATTAACATTTATTGATTATTAAACTTTCTACATGTTCAGACAGCAGCATAAAATTCTAGTGACTTCAGTTTTCTGGCTATTTTCAATTGATGTAGAAAAATAACCATAACGAGATGGTGTGATAAGGAAGTTGTTGTTTTTATTGCAAATCCATACTCTACATCTCTTTTAAACCTAATTATGTTCCGTTACTTAAACAAAGTTCATTTTACATAGGGTATCCAAACAAGATAACGTGTAAGAATTTAAAAAATAATTTTTTAACGACACTTCCCAGTCAGAATGACTAACTAAACCTATGTCCTCACTGTCTAGTCCAACAGCTCTACCTTGTACCTCTCAACTGCCCCCTTTCAGGAAAAGGTATAGGAAATGGATGTTTCCTGCATACCCTGCCAGTCACAATGATATCAAAGGCATTGATTTTATACCCAGTGAGGTCTATGTGAAACCAGTGGAGACAATTTCCTTAATAGTTAGAAGCCTATGTAATTTTATATTTGTTTAGAGGGTGGAAGAGAAACTTCAAGGCCTTTTTTTCATGTCATCATCACACAGTAATACACTTTCCATACATTTACACAACATAGTCATTTGATTATTTTAATGTTGAGGGACTGAGACAAGATTTTGGACGAGTGATCTCCATGTATTTTGTTTATGTTTTATTTAGAATTGCCTTCTTCCTTTACATATCAGTACAATATGTGCCTAGCCTCATTCAAAATAATGTGGAAGCATAAGCACTGTTTGGATGTAGAAGGCATGTTTATACCTTACTATTGAATTTTCTAATTATTGCAAGGTTCCCTGTTCATCAAAAATAAGTGGAACTACTGCAATTCAATTCTGATTATTATTTTGAGCATATGAAAGTCTGAATATATTTGCTTTTGATTATTCTATACCTAATTTCAGGAAGGTTGAGTCCCACAAAGCATTGAATCCCTTTCCCTTGCAATGAAATCAGGAGCTAGCAGTTGGTTGGGATGCCTCATTTTTACCTTGTCCTTGAGAATCAGCCAAATGACTTACAGTGGAAGTTTCTTTCAAGAATTAAAAACCAAACCAAACCAAACCACAATAAAAACAACAACAAACCCCACAAAAAACCCCAAGGCCGCAGCCATTCATCTCAGTGGATATTTTTCATATCCAAACAATAAAAGCATCAGGCTTAAGTATCAGACTTAAAGCTGTCAAGTTACTGGCCAAAAGAGATGTTAGTGTTTCACATAATCTAATGTATACATTTAGACAGTTTCATGGTTCACTCAGTTCCTTCAGCTTCTTTTTCATTCGGGATCCATTCCAGTCCCTGTCACAGAGACCCAGACTCTTTCTTTGGCTGTGAAGGCTCCACAGCAGCGTAGCCTGGGTTGTGTTGAACCTCATGCAAGTCCCGGTGATCCAGGAAGGAAAATCTCTGAAGCTCTAAAGGTACAGTGTACTTTTAAGGCCAATAAATTGGCTGTAGGAAAGACCTCAAAAAGGTATTATTAATGATAAGTTTAAAAGCCTCCCTTCTCAGCATTTTCAAACCAACATAAACATGAATTCTGCTTTATTTCTCAGTATTATAAAACTTTAACAGCACTGAACTGTAGAAATAACTAAATCTATCCTCTTCTTTCCTCTCCAGAGTACTTCCAAATCCTTCTGTTAAATTTCTACTCTCTGTCGCAGACATATTTTTATATTTCTCTGTCATTTCTTTGTCTCAGCTCTGTGGAAAAGAGAAATGATCCAATTACCTTGAGGAGAGGGTTTCTAATAAAAATTTATAGAGAAATGGTAAGTGCTGTCACCTTCACTCTCTCTTTTTCCCTTTTTTTCCCTTCTCTGTTGTTGGTCAGGAAAGAAATGTTTACATCAACAAGAACATTTTTGTGTGTAAATACAGGCAAAGCAGGGCAAAGGAAGATTTTATACTGTTTGCTGTAAAATCCATTACTGGATCAGGTGTGATAGAAGTTGTATCTGGGCTGAGTTTTCCTCAGATTGTTCTCTTGGAGCGGACATGGGATTCATCCCAAAGAGGATACTAAAGAATTTGGTCCCAGAACTCCCAGGGGACCAGAGACACTGATGGGAAAGACTGCTCTGGTGGCTGCCAGCTCCTCCACCCCCAGGCAGCTGAACTTTCTTTCCCCTGGCCATTCCTGTGCCTGAGAAGGTTTTGGAAAAGACAACGGTCAATGCAAAAATAAATGCCGTCTTTAGTTTCAAACTGCATTAACATCTGGATACATCTGAATATGATTACTGGATGGGATATTGCATGTTTCTTGGCACTACGTTTTCCTTGCCCCTGGTGTTTCTCTGCTCCTCGTCACTCCCTGACTGACCCCTCAATGCACAGGTAAATGCGATCACAGTTGCATATTTGACTTTTCTGACAGTATTAGAAATCAGGAATAATCTTTCTTATTTTCATGTATGAGTCAAAGGGTTTGAACTTTTTGCAGTGTTATTCTGGTGTTTGTTCTCTTTCTGCGGAACTCTTCTGTCCTGGTGCCTGTCCATCAGAATGTCTTCCTGACTTATTTTCTTCCTCAAAATTCTGTTCTTCTGTGAGGCTTGCATAATCCTCAGAAAGAACTTTATAGTGAATTTGCTACATGTCCAAGTTTATTCATTCCTTTCTGATGGTTAACAGAATGAATTTTTATATACATTTGATGAATGCAACTTTGCATTGATTTAATTTATGAATTAAAAAGCCATTGCTGTTATTAAAAGTACATGAAATAGATTCATTAAATTATTAATATTTTTGTCATTCACTTTACACATTGACTAAAACAGTTTCAGATTTTTTATGAAGGGACTCTTGGATAATTTTGAACAGGATTTTTTGGCACCTCAACAGTTTCACTTCATCATTTCAAGAGAAGCCTGAAAGTTTTACTGTTAAACCTAACTTTTTGAAATGATACTGCAATGAAAAAGTAATAACCAATGGAAATATTCTAGAAATCAGTCTAAAAGCAACTTGCTGCTCAAATAAAAAACGTGTTTTACCAAAAGCTGGATTGTACTTAGTCTCCTCTTGAGAGGAGAAGCCGTAATTCCTGTTTCAATCCCAACTTTCCTAATTTCAAAACTTTTCAAAACTTGGTAAGAAATTTAGCTCATTTGTTCCATAACTTTAATATTGAGTATGTTTATACATACCTTAAAATTTCTTGACTTCATTTTAATCCAATATTGCCAATTTTAAGAACTGATGTAGGATCCTTCTCTGCCACTCTGTAGTTTAACAAAAAAAAAATAGGTGGTAATTCAGGACTGCATTTCTTACTTTTTTGTAATAGACAATGCTTAAATCCATACTAAGTTTCTACCTTTTTGGGGGGGGCACATTTATTCTGTACAATAAGTGCATATTGAAGGCAGAGGAAAATTAATTGATTCTAAGATAAAAGAGACAAACCCAACAGCCATCAGACACAGCAGCTAAGAGTGAATCATAACAGGCAGAAGGAGGTTAATGCACAGAATGTAATGAATTCTCTTATAGGCAGTTTTAAGTAGGCTACACTGAGGGGTTGTATACTTTAGTTGTAAATACTAGGTTGGGTGATTGAAATTCCTGCTGTAAGTTCTTATATATAAATGTTTAGTTACTTATCAGCAGAATGAAAAAGGTCTGGGTTTTGGTGACATTTGAAATAAAAAGCAGCTGCCTGCTGTTTCGGGACCTGCCTTTCACCAGCCAGTTTATAACCACTGCCTCACTTCTGCGAGGTTCAGAACTCTTTGTAGCCCCAAAGGTATTCAGAAATTAAATTTGCCAGTTAAAAACATTGTGCACTTGAAAAATGGACAGATAAAATCCTTTGTATTTTTTCCTTACCTACTTGCTTTTCTGTTTTTCATTCAAGATCTCATAAAATTGTAGTAGAACAAGTGTTTTAATTAGTGTAATTTGCATGTACCTCCTCGAAAGAGAAGTACACTCCCAAACTGCTTTGAGTGCTCATCTGATTTGTAGGTTTGTTAATTAAATACAACAGCTTAGGCACTTTTCTTAAATTTATTTTTTATATTTTAGTGGTTGCTCTACAGTCAGCACTCTGCACAGATATCCTCTGCTAGGAGGCTGCTCCTTACTACATCAGAACAAGGGAATGTTTGACTGTGTGTGCATTACACATAGCAAATACCATCCCTAAGTCTTTGGTGAACTCAGAGGAGGAATAGTTTTGCAGGTATTTCCACTGGACCTGAAAATGTCATATGTGTCTTGCATAGGTCTTATGCCACATTTGCATTCATGAACCAGCTGCAAAAATTTAGGACTTCAGTTGTGTTGTGCACTTTGAGGGAGACCATCCTGATCAAAAAAAGTAGGTGCTAAATTAACAAGTCAAACTTCAGTTTTCAGCTCTCTGTGCTCTTTTCAGCTTACTAATTTCTTGTTCCTTCTGCTTTTTCTGAATTCCAGCCCTCGCTCTCTATGAAGTAATGACTTTTGTTTGCTTCATATTTTAAAGGGAGGAATGAGATACTGTAATGCCATGAAAAGGGAACCCAAAAAATCCACCCAAACCCAGTTTATGTGGGTTTTACATCTTTTTGCTGAGGAAAAAAAGAAATAGACCACTTTGTTGTTGTTGTTGTTGTTGTTGTTGTTTTGTAAAGGTATTCATTAAGCACAAAGTAAATACAAAAAATCAAATAAACCTACTGGAATGGCAAACTTGAAGCTGTCTGCTGGAACAGAGTTCCAGTAAAAGAGGTTTCCTTGAAGTGACTTCCTTACTTCTTAATGCAACCATTGCCAACACTATAATGTCTTTCAGTGCCTTCCACTCTGATACTTGTGTGTGTCCTAGTATGTAAAGAGATACAGCAATGTAATTAGAACACCGTCTTTTTTTTTTTGCTCCTAAAGGTACTGTGAAAGGAGAGAGTGATCTGGGAAGCTGGTTGTTACACTCAACAGTCAGTAGCAGCTCTTCACCTTTTTGTCAAGCAGCCTGGTCCTTGGACCTTTGAAGGATTTCTCACCTCCACAGCTTGTGACACTAGGCTCATCATTTTCCATGGCCTATTCTTTAACGGCTTAGCTGGAAACGTGATCCTTGGGAATATCTTTCCAGGATTGATTTGCCTTGAGTCAATTATTTCGAAGCAAGGAGACGATGTGGATGAAGGGATGAAAACTCATGCTGTTGCCAGAAGAAAGACTGAAGTAATCTTCAAATTATACAACTGTGTCTAGTGATGACACTAATGAGCTCCTTAAAAATGCAGATAGCAGCTCATGCAATGATTAGCTTGTGTTATTGATGGACTAATACTGAGTTCAAAAATATAACAGACTCTGAGTCTTTCACATCATTTCATGATGCATAATTCTGAGTTTCAAGGTAATTATAAGTGAAGATGAGATTGTGTTTAAAATAGAATTTCTCTGGTTGGAAACAGAGACAGACTTCCATATTTCCCCAATGTAACTGTGGTTATGGACATAACATAGGAAAGGTTTTAAAACTGATAATTTTCTGGGCAGTCTTATAGCTTCCTTGTTTATTGGATATTGCCTGTGTAAGAATGACAATGAAAAGTGAAGTCTGCTATTATTTGTCATGCCTACAACAGCTACTCTATTTGCTGTCAGATTGCATTGTATGCATTGTGCGTCTTTTAACAGCACTTAGACATGCTGACATAAAATACAAAGATGATCCAATTACATTTTCTGCAACTGCATCTCATTTTGCTAATGCTTACAAATTAAGGGTGTCTATCACCCTGTACATGAGGCAGAACACAGATAGCATTTTAAATCCCTTGAATTTCGTAGTGTACACCACTTAAATACAGAACCAGCCCTACTTGTAAACAGTTGACATGCAGCTCATAAACTAGTCTAGTCAATATGAAAATTCAACCATGTAGTGCATACGGAAATTATTCCTCCTTTCTGTTATTTCTTAGTGGTAATATTATTTATTTGTAGCAATTTGCTTTTGGTAACTTATTTACCAGAGACAGTTTAAATGAACACCATTAGTGTTTATCTACATCCACAAATCTCAGTGACCATGTCTTTCAATGGTCAACAAACCCTGGAAAATCCAATGAACCTTCATAGAAGTCAGGATACTAGAGGACAGTCTTTCAGAAGGATGTTATTTATTCATATGTCACAGATTTATAGGAAATAGAAGAATCTCAGAGAGTAAAGAAGACTCATACCGACATTGCCGGGAGTGACCAAATGGGGTGGCAAAATCTTAACCCTGGAAGCTGAGTTTCATTAGCTGTAGAGTTTCAGATGAAACCTATGTGCTGTGGTGGAACACATTATGCAGGACTTCACTGAAACAGTTCTACTCTAGAAGCAAAACAAGACCTGAGTTGTTGCTGAGTATAAAGTGCTTCTGTTTTCACCTTGCACCTCCTTGCTGTACTGGATATTGCCTGCTAGTTTCCTGGGGTTGTTATCATTCTCATTCCCCTCACAGCTACAGCCACTGAGCTGAAGGGGTGTTCACTTTGCTGTTGACACTGGGGCTGAGACACCCAGACCAAGTTTATTGCAGCACACCCCTGGAACACCTCGGGGTGAGTATGGCTTGGGGTGTGAGGTACAGACTCCACATATATCAAGTTGCACTCCTTTTTCTAGCAACATTTTTGTATTAGTAGTGAATGGCTGCAGATGGACAGTCCTGCTGATTTCCCGGGTCACTGCTGTCTTCCTGGCACATCTTCACAACAGAAATAAAAGGAGAGTAAGGACAAATGCCCCAAAGTGCTTTTTACACAATAGTGGGGCTGAGAGCCGTGGAAGTCTCTGTGAGTGGCAGTTGCTGTGACCTTATTCAGCTGCTTTTAATAACTTTGCACCAGATGCTCTAAGATTTTAAGCATCATAAGTCAGGAGAGTTTGTTCCCCTGTTTGTCTTTGTTCTTGAAACTGCCTCTTTAAGCAGAGCTAATAATCGACAAGCCTTTTTCATAGAAAGCAGTCATTAGAGACTCTGACAGGTTCAATTTTTTTAGCTGAAGAGTTGTTTATGCTTTTCCTGTGATTTCCATGGGAAGTGTACGGCTCTCTATTTCATTTGCCTTTGAAGAGGAAACTGAATTACCTTAGTGTCAAACAGCTCAACTATCTGTTTTA
The DNA here is from genome assembly GCA_013397055.1 of Pachycephala philippinensis. Lineage (NCBI taxonomy): Eukaryota > Metazoa > Chordata > Aves > Passeriformes > Pachycephala > Pachycephala philippinensis. Next base: position 1,038,932 of record VWZT01013953.1, on the reverse strand, counting down.
CTTTTTTGTTTTCATCTTTATTTTTGTTGCCATTAACATGGTTACATATGGGTAACCGTATGGTGGGATACAAGTATCAGATGGTTGCCCAGAAGTCTGGCATCTGCAGAAATTATTTTATTTCCAAATGGGAAACTGAATCTTTAGCAAATGAGTAATTATGGAATACATGGAAATCATAGTTGGACAGATAACCCAATGCTTCTCTCCATTACAGAGCACCCCAAACTCACTCAGATATTTTGAGAGGTGATGTGTTACTCAGCCTGTGCAAGACTACCAGGAGTTTGCTGCATAGAAATTTCTGGGTCAGTGAAAAAAAGAGTATTAGAAACATATTATAGTAGAGTTGACTTCTTGGTGTTACTTTTGTGCCATAGAGTCATAGTCATAACCAGTAGCCCCAAGAGGCCCGAGCCCAACAATAAAGACATTGTTATAATAAACACAGCACAGATGCTCAGAGCTGTTTACAATGCACACAATGGTATATTCTCTAGTCAAAAGTCTTGCTGCTACTGGATTGATTTTTTTTTCAATATTTCATGCTTATTTGCAGTATCCTAAGGGTTGCTTCTTTTCTCCTTTTCTTCAATTCTTCTTTCTAATATTTTTCCTATATTTCTCAATTTTTACCAACACAATACTGGCAAGAAAAAGACTCATTACCTGTACTCAGACTCCCTTATGTGTAATTCCTCTTCAATAATTGTTCCTCTTCATTTTTTGGCCAAGGAGTAAGAAATGTTTAGCTCTTTTATTTGTATAATAAACTCCCATCACTCAGTCTGTCTTTGCTGCAGGAATGAATCTTGTTTTCTCTTTTGCAGCAGCTTTAGCACTAGAAATAAACCCAAAGGAATAGAGAGAACCAAAAAACCTTCATGGTTCCCAGATCAGGGGCAGCTTTGGATGGACAAAGCTGAGATACAGGTAGATGCATGAGGTATTTGCTTTTCTAGAGAGAACATTTATCATTCCTTTACCTAGGACATCTCCAGTTGTCTGCAGATGTGATTCTCTAGTGACCAAGACATAGAGGTGAGGGATTTGTACCAGCACAGTTTTGATGGCTCCTCTCTATATTTCTCTCATTTTTATAACCAGGTGAGCCATACAGGAAATCTGGTTTGCTGTAATATGTATAGTATTGAAGAGGAGAAAAATCTATTAATAGTTCTGATGGAAAGCTGTCCCAAGAGTGTTTATAAAGCCAAGTCTGACTTGATGTTTTCAGACTTGATACAAACTGTGTTCACAACCTCTGGATACTGGAAATGATCATATTTTCTGAGACTTGCAGTGCTATTTATCTTTAAATAATATTGGAAAACCTTCCCTAATTTGAAAAGTATGCTGTATGTATGATGTCAAAGCTGTTTGCCCTTTGGGGTGTCAGGATGGAGGCCATAAGGTCTCCCCAGGCCTGGCCCACCACCGGGAGAGCTGGTTGTCCTGGACACTTGGAAGTGCTGGAATTACTTACCTTGGATGGTTTTCACAGTAGATCTCTGGGTCCTGACTGTCGTGGGGCCCCAGCTCAGACACAGCTTCCACTGCATAGTCAAGGATCTGAAAAGTCAATTGAAAAATTTTTCAACTCGCTTGGCAAAGCCAGGGCTCAAGACTCATTGAAACAGGAAATTGCTCTTAGAAAGGTTTGCTTTTTCAAAAAAAGGCAAAGTCCATGGTAAAACTTGCTGTTGTATTTTTTTTCAATGTGCTATACCTAGAAATGTGAAAATTCAGCTTTCTCCACTGTATAGTAGTGGGCACTTTTTGCAACTTAATGTTGCATTGGAAAGGGTGAAAATCAAAATAATTTGGAAGACCTGGCTCAAGCTTCATCTTGTACTTTGTCAGTTAGTAACATGAAGATGATCTTGAACTGATCTCTCTTTTATGACCAACTACTACAGGAAAGGACTGATAACAAAAACACCTCTTTAGAGTATTATTTTTCATTATAACAATGTTCTTTTCTAATGAAAACATCAGTCTGATCAAACCAAATGTCAACTAGGTCTAAAATCAAGTTCTTTTTCTGCTACAAGAATTGGGAAAAATTTGTGGAGGTTTTTAGGCCTATTAGGAGATGAGTCTTTCAGGCTTTTTTTAAATTTAATTGTCTGAATTTGAACCAGTTGAAGAGGAGAGCTGAAATGTTACTACATCTACCCATGCCAGATTGCCATTTTCTGCAGCAGTGAAACACTGCAAAGGCTGAGAATTCATGCAGTGAGAGATGTTCAGTGGTGTGCGGAAATGTGTTGCAAGGCTAAAGCTGAAAGCAGAGGGCTTTACATGTGAAAGAGATCATGATGGATCAGAAGCTGAACTCTGACTTGACAGTGTGGTATCCTTCCAAAACCAACAAAGTCAAATGTCACTCAGAGCAAATTAACAGGAATATTAAATGCAACATAGGAGGCAACCAGCTGTCTGCTCAGCACTGATCAGTTGTCTGCTGGAGTCCACCAGTGTGCTAAACCACCATATTTAAAAAGTGATGTAAGTTCTGGAAAAAACAAAGCAAACACTGTAGGACATTAAAGATGTGGCCTACAAAGAAATGTTGAATGAACTGGGCTTGCTTAATTCATAAAGACTATAGCAGAACATATTTACAATTTTGTAATGTTGAAAATGTTGGACAGATAATCACATCAGCTAATGGGAAAAAAAATGGTATAACTGCAGCACTGAAAATTTGAGGTTTTTTTTTTTTTTTTTAATTGCCTTTGTAAAGGGATAATAGAATGCTGGAACAGCTTACAAGTGGAGATGATAGACTTTCCCATCTGAATAGGTTGTACAGAGAACATCCAGGAATGATTTCTGTAGGACTGGAGGACAAATTAGACAATCTGAGCTCAGTTGTATGTAGCAGGGCCAGGATTCAGAGCTCCAGAGCTGCCTCACTCTGTCAGGGACTCTGTTGGTAAGAACAAAGTGAAGGAAAAAGAGAAAAAAAAACAAAGATCGAAGGCAGCAAGTTCTGTATCTCACCAGCTGGTAACAAGAAAACCTTATTATACAGTATTCTGTAAGATCTAAAGGATTGACTCAAGAAGCCTGTTATGCCACAGCCTAGGCCTGCATCTTGCTCCTGCTGCCTCTCCACAGTTCTGGAGCACGCAAGAGGAGGAGCTGGAAGCTGACTGACCTCTTTATTTTAGCCAATGTTATTTTAATTGAATACTAATGTCTCCCCTAATTTTTTGGGAGCTGTCTATGTTCCCTCCACCTCCCACACCCAGTTCTTTCTTCCTTTTGGCCAAGAAGAGATAGTTTTTCCTTCTGAGGAAAAAGAAAGACTGACATTGGAATGTAACAGTCTGAATGCAGCTTTTCGTCCTCACCTCTCTGCTCTACATTAGAAAGGTTGAAGGTCTGGCTTTCCAGTCCCAGCTCCAGTATAAAATTGAAAGTAAATCTGTAGTGCACCAAGTATCCAGCAAAAAAGAAGTGCACAACATTTATTTCACACCGTTGTGCATGAACATGTAGCTGGGAATTTATTGGTAGATTTGGGGATCTGGTTACTCGAGGCTGATTTGTCTGAGTGTTCCTTTTAAGAATCAAAGCAGAACTGTGCTACACCATGCTACAGGGCCAGGCAGAGGCCCTATCACTAGCCGTATATCAACTCTTTCCCCTCCTGAAATGTGACAGGTAGACACTTATGACAGATCTCTGTGGCTGCCTTAGAGTTGTAGCCTCAGAATTCAGGGTAGGAGTGCTGATTTTCCCTATTTCAGTATGATGAACTTTTTTTGTTTCCCTGAACATTTGGATACTGAACAGCAGTGATTCAAAAAATCCTTCCTAGCAGGAAAGTGGACATTGTATGAAATACATAATATTTGCTAAACTGGGGAAGAATATAATTCTTACTCAGTTTAACTGTTAATGATTTTAAAAATGGACTTCTATCTGTTAACCACTGCACATGAAAAAGCTGCTTGTTTTACAGACGCTGTGAAGCTGGAGTTAAGTTCTGATGATGGCACTGCAAGTCAAAGGTTTCCAAAGTACTGTGTGCATCGTTAGTGTGCTCCCAGTTATGTGAAACGGCGGTGGCAGCGAGCCAGCAGTGCCTGGTGGTGTTCCTGACTGCTGCTGCTGCTACCCATCATTGCTGATGATGGCATTCACATTTAACACTACTGCTGATGAAAGTACCTGCAATTACTACAACTGCTGATGGCAGAAAGAGTTTGTTAGCCCTGCTGTAAATTACTTCCTGAGGCTTCCTTGCCAGTTTATTTCGTATTGTGAGCAAAATGCAGTCTCTTGGCACTCAGAAAGAGCTACATTAAGCAAAAGTTGTTTAAAAAGGCCGATATTATGAGACTAAGCCATATTGGTGCCATAAGCAGAAATTCAGCATTTCCCTCTTACTGCTGGTACTGTGTGAGCCAGCCTGAACCAGGAAGCAGCGTAGCTTGATGCAGTGCCCAAGCTAATCTGCCTTTTGGCAAAGTAGACAGCACAAGGCTATCTGGATCCTGGAATCAATTTGATTTATGTGAATGGTTCTATTCTCCACCACAGGAAGCTGTGAAGTTGGATTTACATTAGGTCGGGAATGTCTACATCATGCTCAGTACATTTCACGACAGATAGACGAGAATATTCATAAGAAACATTGACCTAAGGCCAACCCAAAATATTTCTTAAAAGCAAGGCCAGAAACCAGGTCTCCATACCACATTAAAGTCTTTCTGTACAATGCAGTAAGTATTGCCCTTCTTTCACTAAATTCAATAATCTGAATTTTTTATATTCAAATTTCAAGAATTAATATTCTCATAGATTGACAAAAGTATTCTCCTGAAACTGAGCAGGCAAAATTTGTTTCCAGGTTGGAGTGATCCATACACCTGCCTCCAGTGAGGTCAAAACATAAGAATGGCTATATCAGTTGAATCCAAAGATCCATTTCAGCCACTGTCCTGTTTCCAGTGGAAGCTGATAGTGTTGCTTGGGGCAGATTATGTAAATGGGGCTTGTAGGCCTAGTGCCACTATTTGTGACTTGCTCCAAAGGCTCAGATGCCCATACTCTCCAAAAGTACATGTTGGCCTTGCACGGTCAGGGAAGAAGACAGCTTTAGGCAGAAAGAGAAACTTCTGCATCTTCTTTGTTAGTGGAATAGTTCCTTCGTGGTTTAGCACCAGTTCATTGCCTGTCTGTACTGCTCAGTGGATCCAGTGTTTCATGAGGGCATTGGCCATCTCTGCTGCTCCTCCCAGGCCTCACATACCTTCTGAATGTGATCCTGAAGCTGCAAAGTTATTTACCTCAAAGGACAAGTTGGACTTGCTCGGATAAAGGAGGAGAGGTGAGACAAAGACAGAACCTGCACAATGGTTTCATCATGTCCTGCTCAGTATTGGTTCAGTTTCTTCGTGGTTGATTTTTGTTGGGTTTTTTTTAATAGAAAAGACATGTCAGGGTTTTTTGTGTTCCCACCACCCATTCCTTCCCAAAATGCTGTGGGAATGAGAATGTCAGACCAAGAAACAACTACACCTTTTTGTACATTTGTATAAAACAGAGTAAGAGAAACAGAAAGAAAATGGGAATTTTAATTCTTACTCTTAGAGTGACATGAATAGTCCCAGCTATATTCACTTCATGGGGAAGAAAGCAATTAGAAAGCAATTTACACATCAGAGGAAATGTCCACTTGGTTCTTCTCAACAAAAACAGGGATCAGGATTAGTTCTCCTTGTTAACCACTGCAAACAAAGGCAAATGATTTATTAGGAACAAAAGATATAGGATAACAAGAAGTGTTAGCCCATCAGATGTGCTCCCACACTACTTTTTCTGTCATTTAACAGATCATCTGGAGCTTAACAGTAAACCAATAATTGTGACATATGGGTGCAAGCTTTTTTGAGCCAGTGTTCAGTGAGCAGAAAACTGTAGGTTGTTAATGCAAGTACATGTACATTTTATTGTCTATGTGAGTGACCAAGCAACTAATTTGCAGCTTTGTGTGTTTTTCTTAACACATAAATACAGCCACACTTGAGACACCAGAGCAAAGTTAAATCCCTGCCAGCAGGTGCTGTCTTATTGGGAGAAAAAGGCCATACACTGCTACAAGATTCTTGTACTCTAAATTTAATGTTTAAACGCACAGAAATGTCTCCTTGTTGCATATCTTTGGTTATAAGTCTTTTGTGTTTGGAGGCTGGCTAAGAATTGAAATTGCTGTTTGGATAATCACAGCTTTCTTTGGATAGTAATTTAGGATTCATGCTATTAACCCCCTGCATCTCTTTGTATACACGACATTAAAAACTCCTTGCCAGAAGCAGTTAACTGTTAGACGAATGGGCCAGCAAAATGAGTGCTTACAAATAAATGCTGGGATTAAACTGCACAGAAAGACAGGTTAAGATTTCCTTTTCACTCTTTGAGCAGTTTCTACTTTTTCCCAAATGATCATCCTTCAGCTTGAAATTTGGCATATCTGAAGTCAACCAGAAAGAATAAACTAAAACAACTAAAAAATAACAACTATGGGAAATATCAGGAAAACACTTCAGCACCTGGCATACAAGGAAAGGAGCTGAGAAAGCATTTCTTCCATTGCTGCTTATGTTTTTTTATTTATTTATCTTTAAACAATGCTATTTCTTAGACAACTTTTGTTGGAAACTTGAAATCTGACAAGTGAATAAACACCAGTTCAGCAAAACATTTTATCCTACACATATTCAGAAAACCACTTAGCTGTGTCTAAACCCTGTTGTTGTTTCACATATATGCCTAAAACACGTATGCCTACACACTGCTCTAAATAGCCTATTGCTTTGGTGGCATAAGGTAGCATGCACTCTGTTCCCCCTATAAATGCCTAATTTAAGCCGTATGACTCTGATGTCTTAGAAGTTATTTTTCCTTCAGCTCTTTCGGTGCTGCACTGCCAGACCATGTATATATCTGTTCTATAAATATCAGTTGAGAGAAATAGTTGCAGTGGCTACATTGGCACCTAAACTGGGCAGTCTGAAGATAATACTGTGACTTTGAGTTGCATTGCTGAAATCCTCTTCTGATGTAGGTGAGTTTCGGGAATTTATAAACTTGTTTTGTGTGTGCATTTTCCTGCTTTAAAATAACAGAATGATTTTTATTTTACTCTATGGGTTTCAAACATGAATGCTGCATGAAGTTTAAAGCAAGCTGGAAGAATGAGAGTAAAAATATCAGATGGCTTCATTTGATTGAATGCAAATGTACACAAGGTAGAGGCCTCTATCTGAGCAAATCATTCTAGACTTCCTTTATTGAGAAGAAACAAGCACTTTGAGAATGTTATTCTTGGGTTCTGTTTTAGACATTTACTTTATGAGGAAGTGGAGGTTTTTATTGTGTCATTGCATCTACATGAGTTAAGTGAAGTTTCATACCTAGCGAAAGAATTCTCCAGCATTTTGTATACATTCAGTTGAAAAACCTTGAGATGAATTTTCTCTAAAATATACAATGATCTGTATAAGTGAACGAGATGGTGCCCAGAGGAGCTGCCCCCAATACTGAACTAAAGTTGACATGCTCTGTGGCTGCCTGGGAACATCCCCATTGCTGCTCTAGCTCATCCAGGCTTCGTTATGTTTTGTCTTTATTCACAGTGTGAGGTCTGAATGAGATCAGGCATCCCAAAAGTCCCACATTACCACACTGCAGACAAGAGCAAGGTCTTGTCTTATTATTTCAGTCTTCTACTGTTGCAACATTCTGGTTCAAGCCCACCAGGCACATGGTTACTAAAGTCTGGATCACTGACATGGTAAATTTAGAGGGCTGTATGTGCCAAATTCAAGATTTAAACTTATTTCTCTAATTCTTGTGAAAATCTTGGGCTTCACCATGAGACTGTGTCCCAGAAATGTTTCTCTTTGATGAATTTGGGTTCAAGATCTGGTGGTCAACTCATCTAACATCTAACAACTAAAGGCTGTGCAGGTCATCCTCTCTGTTTTCTCATACACAATCATCACAGCATTTACCCCACTGATTCTGCACTCATCCCAGTTACTCTAGTTACAAGAAATAAATCCAGTCTTTAAAACTCTGAGTCTTGGGCAGAGTAAGACAACGGTGCTGCCAACAGCAGTGGAGATATTGCAGGATGCTGATCAGGTGAGACATGCCCACCATCCCAGCTGGTGGTAGGCACTGCTTCCTGTGCAGGCTGGAGCAGATACTCAGTGTCCCTGCCAGTTCCCAAACATGAGAAAATGGCTGAGTTTGTGAGCAAGAAATGCCCTCAGGCTTTTAAAGCATTCTCTGCTCTGTCCTAATGCAATGGTGCAGTTTGTCTGAGTGCTTTGGTCATTCTTTGGTTCTCCAAAGAATGAAGAGAATGAGCTATTCTGAATATGCCTGACCAGCTCACAGTGGAGTTGAACTTGGAGAAATGGAAACCTTTCTCTTCCACTCCTCTTGACAGGCTTAGGATCTAAAGCTGTAGATTTGCTTACAGTCATGGTTTTAATAGAAAACCAAAGCTGTGAGGAGCACTTTGAGGGTAGTAGACCATCTGTTCTCTTTCCGGTCTAGAAAGTAAGATTGTGAACACGGAAATTTGAGTGGAATAGGGGAGCTTTTTTCAGCAGCTTCAGTTAATATTAATATCTCAGAAGACTCTGTCTTCCCATTTGTGGGCCAATAACAAACGACCTGGGCCTCAGTCTTTAATTGCCACCCAAGCTATCACCATTCCCCGATCTAGAATGCATCCAGTTTCCCATATGTGTAAAGTGGAGATGTCTTCTTATTTCTCTAGGGTTATGGAAGGATAAAATGCATTTGTATGTGTGAAATATTTAGGTATTACATTTCTGTAATCCTCTGAAGTACCAGCTAGGGAGAATCCAAAGCAGAGGAACAAAATCGATGGCAGGGTAAAAGCTCTTGCTGTTTCTACGATTCAGATTCTTGGCAGGGTACCTTTAACCAGTGAATTTCCACTCCTCTGTCTCTTCAGATGCTCAGAACCATGCCATTTTCCTCTTCCTCTCACTTGCTTTCTATTTCTCATACAGAAAGTAATAAGATCAAAGGAAAAAAAAAGCCTATATGACAAATGCACAATGGAATTGAGAGCAAAATGAAGATAAAATAGAAATCAAGGCTATCCACTTTTAATTCTGTCTTGAAAGCTAAACAATGACCAGCAAATGAATTATGCGGAGAGTGTGAAGTAGTCAAAATACTCAGCTTTTACCAGCTGAGACATATTATCTGCAACGAAACCTGTATTTAAAATGAGGCCAAAGTTCATAAACCTTAAAAAGTAGCATGCATTTAAAGATTAGATCTGATAATGCACAAAAGGGGAAAAGATGTAGAGGTTCTTTTGGGCAGGTGGGTGGCAACATTTTTTTTTTTTTCATTTTTTAACTGTGAGTTTTCCTGTGCCACTTCCAGTCTATAAGAGAAGTTATCTATACAGTTTCAGGTGATTCAAGGTTGAGGGTGAATACCCACATCCACAATCTGGCTTCCTGTGGCACTATCAAAAGCAATTCCTTAGCAAAGGGACAGAAGTATTCACGGATTATTTTGTCTGTTTTATCTTAAGATACAAACACAGGCTCATAGCCTGGAAGCATTTTAACAAGATTTGAAATGTTCTATTCTCTCTCAGATTTTTCTCTTCTCCTATTTTTTGTGATTTTTTTTTCCCTGGATCTCCTTTTTCTTTCTTCAGACTTTTAGAAAGCTGATACACAAGACATTAAGGTACTAAATGTAAAAGAATAACAGAAGTTGAAGAACTGTATATTGAAATCTGATAAATGAAAAATGGGCACAGTATCAAACTTAATCACATTTGTATTCACAAGTTGTTGAGAGCTGACACTGATTTATGATCTATCAACCATCACCAGATTCTGTGACTACTTTACACAGACACAAAGAGATGGACGGATGGATGGATAGATAAACAGACAGTGAAACAACGTTGCAAATTGAGTAGCAGCAGACTTAGTTATAAAATAGCTCATCCAATTAATTTTTAAAAATCTGGATATTTTTGAAGAGCAGATCTTTGGGAAATCTTCTACAATATGGGAAACTTTGAGAAAGCTGAACTGTCCTGTTACTGTTCTGCATTCAAATGTTATTACTCCAGTGCTACAACAAAACAATCCCAGTTTACACACAGCACCCCCAGCGCCCAACAGACTGGAGAGAGGGAGTTTCATGCTAATAGCACACAGAAGTATTACATTAAGTATTACATTGAGTATTACTAAGCATCACACAGAAATATTACATTAAAAATAATCCCTTACTCTAATTCACACACTGAGTTCAGCAGTGCACATGCTTGTGAGCATTGAGAAAACAAGAGGTCCAAGAAGATGAGTGATGGAGTGAGGAGGAACCTGAATAGGTGAAGACAAGTAAAAAGAGTAATGTAAATGGCACTGAAAATGACAGGAACACAATGCATGGCCACAGCCAATCACAAAAGATTAGAGTCTTTGCAGTGTCCCCCCTTATAGACAGTGTGGTTGTATTAATAGATAAATTAATTGAGGTGTCATAGACAAAGTAAGTGGAGCAAGTGGAAGTTCCCATATTAACAAAGAGGAAGGCAGTTCTTAGTGGCTGTCCTGACCCCTCTTGCTCTGTAAGGAGAGCTTTGTGTGCCCATGCAGAGGCTGGGGTCACCACTACCCCCACTCATGCCTGGTGACAGAGCCTGGGCACGAGGCTCAGCTGTGGGCTCACCGCTGCTGCTGCTGCTCCCATGGCCTCTTGAGAAACCCCTGGCTCTTGGGAATGCAGGTGCAAGCAGGTCCTGGGATCATGACCATGGTCCTGTCGGTGGAAATGAATTCCCGTGGAGCCATGTGGTACCATGATTTTGGAGGCAGTCTGGCCAGAGGCTGAATTGCTTTGCATCCCTGCTGAGCCCAGACTTTCAGAGAACAGCACCTACTGCAGTGCTTTTGTCCAGGCAACAAAGCCATCAACTCTTTTGGCACCTCATCTTCAATTGCCCAAGTTTCCTCATCTGTTATAGGTGATATCAAAACTTTCTTAATTTATGGACCAAAGTCACTAATAGCACTCAAATACTGTGATAATAGCTCTCTATAATTTAATAATAGGTAATATTCGTTTAACTCATCTTGTGATTAATATTAATTTCTGCAGCCATTATGTTACTAGCCTCAATGACCTCTTTCCATAAATAATGTCATATTTTCCTTCTAAGTGCTGTAGTATCATGTCTTCTTGACTGACTATGCATTTCAATATATTTTCTTGATCTACAGCAGTAATGACTCTATTCGTCCTTCATCTTCTTTTTTAGACTTAAAACCAAAGATCATTTCAGTGCCCAGATTTTCCACTCTTTTTTTGCTAGCAATTTCACTGTTAGTTTTGTCAGTCTAAACACTATCCCACTCAAGATAACACAAATTCAGTCATTGCAACTAGCATGTCTGGAAAAGTATGACAAACCAACAAATACAGTTTCTGCAAATTTTTGAAAATATGTGTATGTGACTCTTCTCTTTTTTGTAAATAAGTACAGTTCCATTTAAATCAATGGTTCTACTAGCTTGAAACATTTGCTGTTATTTATGATTCAAATTTCCATTAAAAGGGAGAAACTCTTCAAAAAAATGTTTATCAGTAACCTGACCTTTAAAGAGGGAAAAACTACCTTACAGAATTTATGTCTTAATCAACTTGGAAAAGAGATTAATAGCTTGATATGTCTACACATGCATTATTCATATTTATCCAACATAAACTGCCCATAAATTTACCCAAGAATGTATTAGACACATCTAAACCATCAGGAAAGAGCATCTCTCTGCCTGCTGTTAAGGCTTGTCTTCAGTCCATATTGCTTATATGCAAAGACTTGCTCAGCAAAGGCCTCACCTGTCCTCCCAGAGAGACATCTCAAATCCACTTAGCATGGATTGACAGTTTGGATGGATCAAGTCCTTGTGGACTGAATATGTACACCTTGGATCACAGACAAATGGCTTGAATTCAGATTTTCCTATGAATTCCATGCATACTCTGTGTCCAAACTGTGGCCAGTCTAAGCTGGCAGTCTGGAAAGGAAACCTGTGAGCCAGACTGCTCACGCTGCTCTTAAACTCACATTGTAAATAACCCATGAATAGTACAAAATCTACAGATTTAGATCTATCAAGCATGTCTTTCAAACGTTTGTGATGGCCACATGTTGCCATAATCCATTAGATTTCACTTAAATTTCATGCAGGAAGATAAGGGATTTTTTTTTTTAATGTTACGACTTCTCAAAGCCTTTGTTGATTCTGCAGTGTAATGGTGGCAGGTCTTGCTCTGCCCTTTATCACCTTCATTTCTTCGGTTAACAAGGACAAACTGCTCTTTAGTGGACACAGAGAAGGAGAAATTTATCTAGGCTGTACAAGATGAGAAACAGGAAACATTAAGTCCTGAACAGGGACATATGAGAGGAGATGAGCAACAAAGTACTGCTAGGGGCAGGAGTAACAGCTCTGCTTGAGAGGAGAACTCAAAGATGAAAAAATTATTCTGTAATTTGATAAATCTCAAAATAGATAAAATTTGAACTGCCCTCTCAAAGTTCTCACTGAATCACATCCCATTGAAAAAAACAGAATGCCTTCCTGGCCTTGCTTTACTTAGCAGGGGACAAGCTGATCAGGTCTTGGCCCGAAAAATGCTTTGAAATAACATTTTCAGTAGTACCTCTTACAGTGTAAAGCACCTCCTGATTCCCAAGTGGCTGAGGCTCTGGCCATTGACCTCTAGTCATGCCAGTGAAGAACAGTTCAAAACGACAGCAAAGCAAATTTAGATGACATTTGTGAAATGTTTTGGACAACTGTTCTGCATTTTCCCATGTTTCATTGTTCTTTTATGAGCAAAAGCAGAAAATAAAATGGAAACAAATTTAAAGTCAGAGCTGTAATGCGGCTGCGTACTTGTTAATTTCATTTTTCAAAAGGCTTTGCAGAAATTGTAGACAGTTCCTTCAAATGATTCTACACGAGGCTGACAAAAAGCCAATTTATTCTTTGCATATGATCTGCACTCTGTCTGCACATAAACCATGTGATTTACCAAAAAGAAAGAGCAGCTGGAGGCTTAGTGACATCTGAGGGACAGGCAAAAATGCACAGAATAACCAGTGGCTGTTTAATGTCTCTCAAACTTCTGTAAAAGACACTATTCCAGAAATAAAATTGCCGTGTGGTTTCATGTGGTTTTTGCCAGTGAGTCTTCTGTATATAAAGAACACAATTTATAATCTCATCATGCATAAACTTGAACCTGTTGGCAAACTGTTTGCAGTGCCTGGTAGCCCAAGGTCTGCTGGTACCTGACTGCTTTCTGCCACTGCCCCACTGTCAGGCTAAAAACGAAATCTTAGTTGTTCCTACCCTAAGGGAGGAGTCTGCTTCAAAATTAAGTAATTTTAGTCAAGGAAATATTCTGAAAATTTGGTAGACTGTAGACAAAATTAATCCTCCTGGTTTTTTTTATGTGGGCTTTTTTATGTTTGTTTGGACAGCTTGGAAAGATCATCTAATCCTTTCTCCTGCCAAACAGGTTTGTTTAACCTGTGTTAAAATAATTTGCTTGGCAACAATTCAATCCAGCATTCTTTATCCTACAGTCACAAATAATGTATTTTTCTTTCTCCTTTCTAACCAAAATAGCCCTTGATGAAAATTGTTCCTAATACCTCTTGTCCTGTCCACTCTGTGAAGAGAGATTATTCCTTCTTTTTTTTTTT